>PITA01011269.1:0-67634 GCA_004023965.1 Spilogale gracilis | reverse complement strand
TAGAAGCATCCTTTCTAATGTCAACAAGATGAGATGTTCACAACTCCTTTTGTTCAACAAAGTCACAGAGGCCCTAGAACAGGGCCAGGCATGTAGGGAATTTACTTTTCTTAACATTTATTTATTTGAGCATGAGAGAGAGCTGGCGGGGCAGGGGGGTGGAGGCGGGGAAGGAAGAAGACAGTCCCAAGCAGAATCTGGTGAGCGTGGAGTAGACATGGGGCTTGATCTCACAACCCTGATATCATGACCTGAGCTGAGGTCAAGAGTCAGACACTCAACCAAATAAACCACCCAGGTGCCCCAGAACAATTATTCTTACTAGTAAGATAGTGACAGTTGTTAATATTTTATGGTTAACTGATAGAGTGAATCATTGAAAAAAATGGGAAGGCCCACCTAATGTCATTAAAATGCATTTCTGTTGTCCTAAAAAGTTTGCTTTCCACAGTGAAGGAGTTAATCTATCAGAAATCTATTTTTGTATATGGATTGAGAAACAGGTTTAACTTCATTTTTTTTTTTTTCCAAGTAGGTGACCAGTTGCCCAGAACCACTTAAAAATCTGTTCTTTCTGTATTGGTCTGCAATTTCACATTTGTCAGTTGTCCATATATTTGTGTTTTTTTTTTTTACAGGCTCTCTGTTCTGTTTAATTGGTCAGATGTCTATCATGACTTTTTTTTTGCAGCTTCATCAGTCTTGATAACTAGAGCAAGACATGATATCCTTCTTTCTCCAGAGTATGCTTAGCTCTTTGTAGACTTCTGCTTTGGCATTTGTTTTGTTAAATTTTATTTGTTATTATTTTTTAAGATTTTTATTTATTTATTTGACAGTCAGAAACACAGCTAGAGAGGGAACATGGCAGGGGAAGTGAGAGAGG
Source organism: Spilogale gracilis (assembly GCA_004023965.1). NCBI lineage: Eukaryota > Metazoa > Chordata > Mammalia > Carnivora > Mephitidae > Spilogale > Spilogale gracilis. The sequence continues at coordinate 66,748 of PITA01011269.1, read as the reverse complement.
GAGAAGCAGGCTTCCTGCCAAGCAGGGAGCCAGATATGGGGCTGAATCCCAGGTCTACGGGATCATGACCTGAGCCAAAGGCAGACGCTTAACGACCGAGCCACCCAGGAACCCTTGGCAGTTATATTTTAGAGTCAAATACCTGTGTTGGGTTTTAGATTAGAATGGTTTGAGTCTGCAAATAACTTTGAGGAAATAGAAATATTTACAATATTGAGCAGGCATTTATTCCCATTTATTATATCTACATTAATGGTTCCCAACAACTGTTAGAAGTTTCTTCATTTAGGACTTCCAAGTCTTTTGTTAGGTTTTGTTAGGTTCACTCCTATTGTCTTGTTCCTTTTTTTTTATTTTAATTTTTTCTTTTATTTATTTACTTTTTAAATTGTCTTGTTCCTAATGTAAATCCTGCTTTGGCACGACCGCTGTGGGTGGGCAGGGCAGCTGACCACCGTTACCCTCAAGGGCAGTGGAGACAGGTTGAAGCCCAGCCTCTGGAGCCGGAGATCTTTACCCTATGCTGTGTCTTCTTTTTCTTTTTCTTTTTTTTAAGAATTTCTTTATTGTAGAGAGAGAAAGCGGCAGGAGAGGGTGGGGTGGGAAAGGGGCAGAGAAAGAAAGAGAATATCCGTCAGACTCCCCACTGAGCCCGACACGGGCTCGGTCTCACAACCCCAAGGTGATGGATGACCTGAGCGGAAACCAAGAGTCGGATGCTTAACCAGCTACGCCTCCCAGGCGTCCCCGTGTCTTCTCTTTAAACACTTCTGTTAGGCAGGGGAGTGCGTGGCCTCAGACCGTTCAATGACATTGCTGTCTCTCCAAACCCAGGCTGCGTCCCCGGCTTTAGGCCTCCTGCCTTTACAGCACTGGTCATGGTGGACAGCTGTGCATTTCTCTCTCTGCTCATTGTTTCATGGTCTGCCTCCCCTCCTTGAATGCCACCAGCAAGCAGATTTGCTTCATCCAGCATGAGGGCAGGCTGGCCTGCTGGCGAGGAGTATGCTTGCTGTGTGACCTTGCCACGTTTCCTAACCTCTCTGGGCCTCATCTTCCTCATCTGTAGCATGGGGATGAGAATATCTACCTTGTGAGTCAGTTATCAGGGACTGCTGATTTTATGTAGAAATGCCTATAATGAAACATTTACAAATGTATTTTTTTAAGTATTTTATTTATTTGAGAGAGAGAGAGAGAGGCAAGAAAGGACACACGTCAGGGAGAGGGGCAGAAGCAGAGGGAGAAGCAGACTCCCCTGCTGAGCAGAGCGCCGGACTCAGGGCTCCATGCCAGGACCCTGAGATCATGACCCAAACTGAAGGCAGATGCTTAAGTGACTGAGGCACCCGGGCCCCTCAAATGCTAGGTATTATTATAGTGACTCTTTATGGAATGGAGGATTTCACTTGATTCTCACACCCTCTTGTCCAGAGGTCTGCGCTGGGGTCAGCCGCTCACCATACCTCTGTCCTTCTCTGCAGAACCTCCCTGTCTTCATCCAGACTTTACCAAGCAGTGTGCTGGTGGGGGTGGCGGGGGGGGGGAGCTTGTCAGACCCTGGAGCCCTTGCCAGGTCCCTGTGCATGCTGTCACCTGCCGCTGACCCAGCCACGGCTGGCTGTCTTCCCGCAAGGTGCCTGGTCCCACCGGCCTCTTGTCTGCAGCAGTCCTTCTCAGGGCTGGGGGAGAGCAGCATCCCAGCCTCCAGCCCTGGCCCAGCCCCTGAGGGGAGGAGGGAGCTGTGCACCAGGTCCCTCTCAGCCCCACTGCCCACCTGCCACAGGCCCAGCCCCTCCCCTCCAAAGCCTCTGCCCCCGCCCCCCCCCAGCAGCATAGAGCATGAGCCTGTGTGTGCCCGAGGGCCCACGCGTGCGGTGGGAGCAGAGGAAAGACATGTCCCTCCTGACCCGGCTGGGCTCTGCCAGGCCCCCTTTCCAAGTTCCCAGGGCTCTGTGCACACCTGAAAAGAGAAAGGAACCCTGCCTGGAGTACTGCCCCAGGCAGGCTGCCTGAGGGGGAGGAGGAGAAGGGAGCCCACGAATTCTTGCTCTTTGTGATGGGCCTTGAGGCATTGTGCTAAGTGAAATAAGTCAGAGAAAGACAAATACCATAGGATCTCGCTCATATGCCGAATCTCAAACACAGACCAAACACAAAACCCAGACTCCTACAGAGAACAGGTTGGGAGCTGCTGTAGGGAATGGGGAAAAGGAGGGGGCCGTGGATGAAGGGGGTCGAGAAGTGCAAAAGCCTAGCTATAAAACAAGGCAGTCATGGGGACCTAATGGGCAGTGTGGGGGGTACAGCTGGTCAGATGGTATCATGTGGAGTGGTGACACAGGGTGCCTAGACTCGGGCTGGTGACCCAACGTCTGATCATGATGCCGTATGCCTAAAAGTATCCTAATACTGTATGTCAGTTATACCACACACACAAAAAAAAAAAGCCAAGTGCGTTATTGCACACCGGTTATAAACCATTAGAAATCTATCTTCAATAGGTGTTTTTAAAAATGTTCTCCTTTAAAAAAGAAAGAAAGAAAGAGATTTGTGTTTTGAACGCTGGTATGCTTCGGGGTTAAAAGAACAGGATTTGAAACCCATGAACTGGGTGAAATCCTCACGTGCGTCGGCTGCTCTCTGATCTGGACAGTGGAGGGTCCTGGGTGGCCCCGCTCGACGGGGCTTCGGAGCTGCCCTGCCACCCCCAGGCGGCGGGCACGGATGGCCCAGGGCTGACTGAGTGCGTCCTCCTTCCTCGCTTGCCTTGCCCTGCCTGTGCTGGTCCTTCCTCCTTGAAAAGCCAGGACGCCCTGCTGTTGCTACCAGATTGCCCTCAAGGTCTCCGTGAGCCTGGGTCCCGCACGGAGCTCTGGAGACACGGAGCCCTTTCTCTGTGGCCTCTTGCCTCTGGCCCCCGCGGTCTCCACTGTCTCCGTGGTCCTGCTCTGCCTCCAGCCAGCCCTCGAGTCCGGGGTGGGGAGCAGGAGGGCGGGAGGTGGGGATGCTGCTGCCAGGGAAATAAGCAGAACGAGCTGGGCTCTGATTGGCTTTCGGGAGGCGGACAGTCTGTCTATATAAATGGCAATCACATCCTCTGTGCCTTTGAACTGTCACGGAGGAGAGGAGAGAGGAGAGAAAGCAAGCACCTCGGGGCTGCCTGTGAGTATCGCTCCTTGTGCCTGTGGCTCGGGGGACAGGCTCCACCGCAGAGTTCAGCTCCTGGATGGCTGCGACCCTAGGGTCTGGGGACCAGAGGTTTACCTGTTGCTTTCAGCCGGGTGGTTTTCTCTGGCTGGCTTGGGACAGCTCGGCATCCGGCTGTGGGGTCGTGGCGCACGCTCCAGGAACTTTTTACAAACATAGGTTTGTAAAAAGTCACTGCCTTTGAGTGTGTCTCTAAGCAACAAGTCAGGGAAAGAAGCAGAAACTTCTGATGGTTTTTTTAGCCTGTGTTCTCTAAGCCACAATAGCAACATAACAAAGCAAGTGGAAATGAGCTTCCAGGTTGGTGCCTGATGCATCTGGGGCCCAGGGAGGCCGGGGGATGGGGTGGGAAAGGAGGTGGCTAGAGACCGGGTGGACCCAGGCTGCATGGAGGGCACGGCACATCCCCTGCCAGGGCTCCTGCCCTCAGTGTGCAGGAGAGCTAATAATATTCCCGCAAGATGGTTGTGAACACCTGCTCTGATGTTTGCAAGGGGCGGGGCACACAGTAGGTGGTCGGTAATGAGCGCTATGGTATTAACAAGCCAGTCACCTGCAGGTGGGGATGTCAGAGGGGGCTTCCCCTGCCCTGGGGAATATTGTTTCCTCCAGTTTCCAAGGAAGTTCAAGCAAGTGATTGGGGGTTCCCGTCCCCCAGTCTTATTCCTCTCTTAAAGGCTCCAGGGGCTGGGTGCTCGTACTTGGTTTCTCACTCAGATGAGCAGCATTTTCTCCTCTGAAACAGACCCAGAGGCAAAGATGCCAATTGCTCCGTCAAAGCTGCCGGAGAGAGAAGCAGACCCTCTCTGCCAGGGTCAGGGAAATGGGTGTGGGGGTTCAGGCAAAGACAGCAGACGTCCTGGAGCAGTTCTGACATAGGCACCCCGAGGAGTGTCTGGATGGTTCTGAAAGGGAGCAAATGTTGTGTCCTTTACTACAGCCTCTTTCTCTCTTCTGGACACGTGCTGGGAGTGCCTCCGAGCATGGCCAGTTTGATGAAAATAATTAAAAACATCCACACATGCACAGAACCCAACCCTGCCAAACCCTTACAAATCTAGATAAGTAGCTGGGGGATTTGTTTACATCTGTTTTCCCCTCCCAAGGATGTGGATCATTCTGAATGTTTTACCCTGTAATCTTGGAAACTGAGTCTGATGGCAAGTCTGGGGGAAAACTCAGGAAAATTAGACTTTGTGCAAAAGAGAGGTCCTGAAATGCCTCAAGGTGCTCATCAGCATTTGTGTGTGGGGGAGATGCTCAGGCATCAGGGGGCAGAGAATAGGTACGGGACCTCAGAGGAACGGGTTTGGTCTTCCGAGTGCATAAACCCACCACGGGAACTGCCGGTAGCTGTGTGGGCTGAGACCAGCCACCTGCTTTCCTGAGCCCGTTTCCTCATTTCTAGGGCAGGGATAGCATTGCTACGTTGCAAGGCTGACGTGAAGATGAGAAGGACATGGCTGCCCTGTGTAGAGTGACAGTTTCAGCATTTGCTTGGGTTTGGGGGAGGTGGGGGAGGCACTTCTCCCGGGCCAAGGAGGACAGCGGAGTTGGTCCAGCCTCTGCCCATTTCTGCCTAGGTCGGGGCTCAGGTCAGAGCTGTGCCCCGTGCACCTGCTCCAGTGTGTGGCCGATGAGCACACACAGACCACCCTCCGGGTGGTAGGCGCTGCCTCCCAAGCGCAGCCCAGAGCCTCCTCAGGAGCGCATGGCCACCTGGCCACACCTGTCAGGGGAGGAGGCTGGCTGCGGCATCCGAAACGCCGCTGCTCCTGTCACTGGCTGTGTAGCCTCAGTGGGGATACCAGCCCTTCTGAACCTTGGTCAGACGGTACTAGTCATGCTCACGGGCTGCATTGTTGAGATAGGTAAATGAGATAGGGCATACAACCAGCCCTGCAGAAGTTAGGCAACAGTGACTCATCTGGTTTTTCAGACAATGGCATATGGCAATCCTGGGTCAGTGTATACTTGAGCTGTGACTTGGGGAAGCCTCAAACACAGATTTTTTTTTAAGCAACACCATGGTCAGACCAGCAACCACCTCCAAGGAGTAAGAGGGAGTCCACAGTCAATATTTACCACTGACATGAATTGTGGGGGGAAAAAAAATGGAGACTCCCCAAAGAGTGTGCCAGAGCCAGGAAACCGACTCACAATGGCAGGTGTTGTATATTTGAAAAAGATGATAAATCAATATGTGAGTTAGTCACAGGACTGCTATGATGAACAAAGCAGCCAACTAGGTCATAATTTAATAGTCTCAAGTCTATGGAAAAGGCAGATGATGGTGGCCTTCTGTGACCTAGTCATGTGACTACAACAGAGCAAGACAAAGGGGGTGAGAGTTTTAAGGGGGAGGTGAGGGGCTTTCCATGCAAGGAAAGTGTCTTCTGGAAGCATGGAATTAATTGGAAACAGAATGGGGGGACATGAAAAGTCAGAATTACTGCATGGATCTCACATAAACTTTTCAAAATAGCAACCACAAAGGAAAGTGATAAAAATTTTTTTTTAATTTTTTAATTAAATTTTAATTTCAGTTTTTATTTAAAATAAGTTTAAATGTAAAATGTGAGCCAAGGATAAAAGCCGGCAGAGATGGGGCATTCGGGTTTGCCTTACGGAGCTGTGGGTGGCATGTTTGTATCATTCCGGTTCTTCTGCAGGGAAACTGACATTATGCTGAAGAACGGAAAACCTTATACCTCTTAATTCCATTTGGGAATTGACATCTTTGAGGGACAAATTCAGTAGGAAACCAAGCGACGTGCCTCATAACAGAGAGCAGACGAGAGACAGACACCCCGGAAAGTCTGCCCGGCAGGTGTTAATAGGGTACATGCGTGCACAGTATGAACACAGCGTTGCTTGCTGTAATTGGGCAAATGGAAAACACAAGTGAAAAAAAAAAAAAGGTACCCAATAATATACACGCCTTGGTGATCACGTCCGAATTGGCCAAGATCAGGCATAAATCGAAATAATATCAACGAGTTGGTTGCCACCGTATTTTTCTTCTGAAATTGCTTCAGGTGTCAATTTCCGAGGCAGCTTCACGTCAGGATATGTCTGCAGGGATACAGGCAGAAGCAACAGTGTGTTCCCATGGCAGTGAAGGAGAAATCGTGACACGGATTTCTCTATGGGTCCTGCCCGTGAGAACTGTCGGCCAGGAAAACCCTGAGGCTTGGTCTTTGGGCCAGGCAAGGATTTCCTCCCGTTTGCTCTGCTCTACCCTTGGGTTCTGTCGTCCCCAGATGACCCAGTGGGGTCAGGACTGTGTTCTAACGTGACGATTTCCTAACGTCAGCAGCAACAAAGGTCAGCTGCTCATGGCCTTGGACTCCGGCGGGGGGGAGTCTTCTTCCTACAGCATCTCGCTGCCTAGTCTCTTGGGGCAGAGCTGGGACTCAAGCCCGTCTGCCTTCTCTGACCCCGGAGGCACATTCTTTCTACTCCCTGTGGCTGCTAAGAGGTAGAGCATAGTCCTGGGCAACTGCAGGCTTGGATCCGACTCTGTTCAGTGTAGCAGGGAACCCCTCTGAGGCCGGCCACGCTGGCCAGGCGGGAGGAGGCTTCCTAGGTGTCCAGCATCAGCCCATGCCCTCGCAGGTTAAAGATTATGCATCTTGTTTAGAACTCTTGGTATGATGGCCATCTTCCAGGCCGGTGGTGGGGGAGTGGTCAGGTGGCTTGGCCATAGACACGTGTCCAGCAAACAGTTGGAGCCAGCCCATTGTGTTCCCCTCCTTGGTGACTCCCAGTTAAGCCCCCAAGGAGGCCTTGGGGAAGCTGCTTAGACCTGTTTGGCCTCTAGGGGGCGTCTAGGAGTTCTCCACTGGCGGCTCAGGAGGAGACCAGTTTCCTGAATTTAGTTCTATGTTTTTCGGGGTTTGTCAACCCATACACTGGCCAGGGTTGTCAGGGATGTGCTTGAGTCCCCTACGTTCAGGAGGGGCCAGGCCAGGGTGCAGGGTCCAGCCGTGTCCCTAGCCTCTCAGTGCCAAGGTCTTTCCATCATTCAAGGGGCTGGTAAGGGTCCTAACAAGGTTATTACACAGATGAATAAGAATAAGTGCCACGAGGGAGACCTGGGTGGCTCAGTCGGTGAAACATCTGCCTTTGCTCAAGTCATGAACCCAGGTGGGGGGTTCAAGTCCCACATTGGGCTCTCCGTGCAGTAGGGAACCTGCTTCTCCCTCTGCCTGCCACTCTCTCTCTGACAAATAAATAAATAAAATCTTAACCAAAAAAAAAAAAAAAAAAAAAAAAAAAAAAAAAAAAAAAAAAAAAAAAAAAAAAAAAGGAATATATGCCACGAGCATCGCATGGTGCTGGGCACCTGTGAGCTAATATCAATGCTGACCGATGAGAATCCCTATTTCAGAAAGGACACCCCAATGTACGGGAAAGTAGCCGAGTGGAACACAGTGTTAATGTGTGTGATATGAGGCACCTGTCTTAATTGCTGGAGCTACAGGGAACAGAGCTTTGGCGTAAGGACACTGTGCTTGAAAACCTTTGCCACCACTCACTTCACATCTGGGAAGAGCCCTGACATCCCTGGACCCCAACATTTCGGATCTCTCACTTGTAAATTTAGGGTGGCAATTGATGAGGCATAACAAAGCTTTGAATGCATTGGAAAGCCCATCCTGGGTCTCTAGCCTTGCTCCTTCCCTACTGACTGCTGCTCCCAGGCACCGGGGTCCTGTAAGTTTGCCATCTGTTTCCATTGTGACACTGACCGAAGCTCCTCCTGATGCCAACTGTGTCTGGGCAAGCCTGACCTCGTCTCCACTTTGCACAAATGACATGGGTCCCGCCGTGGGGAGCACAATCTGCCTCTCACATCCCTCCTATCTGGGTGGGAATGCGGCGTGAAGGCTCCAAGGGGTTAACTGGCCTTCCTCTGTTATCAGAAGTCACCCAGTTAGTAAGCAGTGAAGATAAGGTGCAAGCCCAGGACTCTGAATTCAGAATCTATACTCTGTCCTGCGTCCACACCGCTTCCTGGCTTCCTGGGAACACCTTGGACCACAGTTGCTTCTCCTCCCACCTGAGTGAGTCTATGGAGTTTCTTGGTAGCTTTTAGAGCTTGTGTGCAGAGGGCCCTACTGACATGATGTCTTCATGCAAGACTGACTTATTAAGACAGCTTTCTGGCAGAGTGTGGGCTCGTGGTAGAACAGTCTCCGAATTTCAGGCTCCAAGAGGAGCAGTTGTAGGAAAGTAGGTCTGAGCCCTAAGCCCTGCCGCAGTCCTGGGTCTGCCTCTCACTGGGTGGTCGGATGCATCCCAGAGCACAACCCAGAGTGCCAGGCATCGAAAAGAAGCTGTGAGATTTTTGATTCCTGTTTCAATTTCTTTGCTGGTTATAGGTCTGTTCAGGCTTTGGTAGTTTATATGTTTCCAGTAATGCATCCATTTCTTGAGATTGCTTGATTTGGAGGCATATAGTGCTTTATAATATGTTCTTATAATTGTATTTCCTTGGTGTTTGTTGTGATCTCTCCTCTTTCATTTGTGCTTTTACTTATGTGGATCCTTTCTCTCTGTCTCCCTTTTGGTGAATCTGGCCCAGGCTTTATTAATCTTCTCAATTCTTTCAAAGAACCAACTCCTAGTTTCATTGATCTGTTTTACTGTTCTTTTGGTTTCTATTTCATTGTTTTCTGCCCTAATCTTTATTATTTCTCTTCTCCTGCTGGATTTGGGCTTTCTTTGCTGTTCTTTCTCCAGCTTCTTTAGGTGTAGGGTTAGGTTGTATATTTGAGACCTTTCTTGTTTCTTGAGAAAGGCTTGTATTGCTATATACTTTCCTCTCAGGATCGTATTTGCTGCGTCCCAAAAGTTCCGCTCTGTTGTGTTTTCACTTTTATTTGTTTCTCTGGTTTTTTAAAAATTCTTCTTTAATATCCCGGTTGGCCCATTCATTCTTTAGTAGGATGCTCTTGAAGCTCCCTGTATTTGTGGTCCTTCCCAATTTCCTCCTGTGGGCATGAAGGAGGCCACTCGATGTGATGAGCACTGGGTGTTATATGCAACCGATGAATCACTGAACTCTACCCCTGACGCTAACAATACACTCTATGTTAATTAATTGAATTTTAAAAAAAGGAAAGAAAAGAAGCTGCCTTTGCCATACACGGGATTTCCATTTTGTTAATAGATGAGCTTGAGAACTATAGATGGAGAAAAAGGTGAGATCATGCTTCACCGAATGAGAGGGAGGAGCTGTTGCTGCTGGCTCTCCTACCCCACAAAATGAGCTACTTTTGCTCAGTCAATACATTTATTTTTATTTTTTTTAAGTAGACATTTTTAGAGCAATTTTAGGATTGCGGGGAGAATTGAGGAGGAAGTTCAGGGAGTTCCCGTATATTCCCTCTGCCCTCCTCCTCCCCCCGCCCCCCCCTGGCCCCATGCCCCACATACACCATTTCCCTGGTTTTAATAAAAGTTTTACCTGAATGCCAACTCTGAGGAGCACATAAATCATTATCGCATTTAATCTTTCAAGAGCCTTTAGAGGTGGGCGTTTTTACCAGATGACTCTGCAGGACTGAGAGGGAGGAAAGGGCGAGGATGTGCCTCAGCCTCATCTCCACTAAAGAGACTGCCGTGCCCCTGGCTGTGCGGTCCCTCTGGGGCTTGTTGCCATCCTCACACACTACACAATCACTGAAGAAAATGCTAATTTAAACGTCATAAAGCTCCTGAATGACTTGTTAACTTTTGAGCTCTGGAGGAAGAGCCTATGGGATTTGTTTCAAGGCAAGCTGAAGCTGAGCTAGCCACCCTTATTGTTAGAATGTTTTTGTTGCTAGAAGCTTCCTCATGGTCTGGGTTAGAAGCATTTCTCGTGTTGCGGTGATTCATGCTTTCACCCACAGAGGAAATGCTCATCAAGAAGCCAGGTGACTCAGGGGAAAACCGGCCCAATTACTTTTGTGCCTAGATTGAGACTGATGTGCTGTAGGAAAAGAGACAAGGCTCCCACCCCGGGGGCGGGGCGCGGGGAAGAAGCATGTTTTGACTCCTAATTATGGCTCCTTTTTCCTGGAATAGTGTATAAAAAGTGTAAGCACTTTCCTTTTTGTCAAAGTAGAAGAGGAAGGCCAGGAAAGGCCGCAGTGTCCGGGGTCCCAAGAGTTGGATAAGGCCACGGCTGCTGAGCCCCGGGAGGCCGTACCGCTCTCCAGCGGGTCCCCGGCCCCCCCAGAGGAGCTGACTCCCCAACCCCATCCCCTGACACCCGAACTGTGCACTTGTTGGTCCTGCCAGGTCAGCGGGGGCATCACTGAGGTCCCAGGCACTCAGCCCCCGACCCCCATGACCTCTGAGGCACCATCTAGAGCCTGGCTTGGGCTCTGGCCAAACTACTGGGTGTGGTCCGGCCTCTGGTGGGTATTGCTGGAGCCAGAGGAGAGGGAAGCTCAAGCCCAAGGTGAACACTGAGGGCCTCGGCTGGGTAAACTGAGTCATTAGTGAGGCGGGAGGACCAGAGACTCAGCATGACCTGGACATGAGGGGCCATGGGGGGGTAAGTCAGTGTTCCATGGGGACCATTTTCCGTCTTTTTTAAAAAATATTTTTTTATTTATTTGAGAGAAAGAGTAAGCACAAGCAGTGGGAGGGCACAGGGAGAAGCAGGATCCCCGCCAAGCAAGGAGCCCAATATGGGCCTCGATCCTAGGACCCCGGGATCATGACCTGGGCTGAAGGCAGACTCTTAACCGACTGAGCCACATAGGTGCCCCAAGACCCTTGTCTCTTGTGGCTTTTGCTGTGTGAGATATGGGATGATCTCATGGCTATGGCTGTCTTAAAGGTAAAGAGAAGAGTATAATAGGGCATATTTCAGAAATAAAATGTTTCTAGGACCAGGTGTTCTGGTCATGCATTCATACAGTCCCTCATTCATCTCTCTCAGTCAGCAAGCATTTGAGGTGCTCAGTATGGCCCTGGGTCAGTGTCGGTCCTGAGAAAGCAAAAACCAACAACTGAGAACTCAGCTTGGAGAAGCCCGTTATCAGAGAATGTCAGTGCAGTGATAAATCACAAAACTAAATAAGCCTTGGGGTAGGCAGGAGGGACGAGAGGGGGCCGAGGCGTGCAGACCTGCCTGAGCTGGTAGGGCCAGAGCTGTGCCCTGCCCGGCACAGACTGAGACGCTGGGGGTCGCTCGACGTGCAGAGGTCTGGGACGAGCCAGGCTCCCTGCGACCACGGGGCATGATCGTGGCTGCGCATAGATCACCGGGACTGCCCCTCCCGGAGATCGGATGATGTCCCCCAAAGTTCTTTGGAGGGCCTGGGGAGGCGTCGATCACAGACTTTATCATTGCCTACGTCTTCCAGCCAATATTTGCCCAGCTTGGGGTCACGAGATATCAAACAGCTACAAAATGAGCATGAGATTCTCTGAGCCTTCAGCACTAAGATAGCCTTCTGGAAAGGTCTCTGTGGGCAACAATAGGCAAATTAATGGCAGAACAATGAGAACATGATGAGCCGGTCTCGTCTTACATTTTGGGAATATTTCTTCTGGAGGGTGAGTTGGTGTGTGTGTGTGCCTCCGTTTTTCCTTGGCACCCCGTGTTGGCCATCCATGCTATATTGTTCCTGCTAGAAGGGAGCCGCTGATTCTCCAGGAACCCAAGCATCTTTCTGAATTGTGCCAGCTCCTCACGCTGGGTCTTCTACTAGATCCTGGGCTAACTCACAGCAAGGTGCATAGAGCTTGCCCGAATATTTACTCCACAGGGCATTTTTAAAAAACGATTTATTTCATTTATTTTAGAAAGAGAGCATGCGGGAGGGGCAGAGGGAGAGAGAAATACAGCCGACTCTGGGCTGAACGTGCATTCCGACGCAGGGCTCGATCTCAGAACCCCAAAATCAGGACCTGAGCCGAAACCAGGAGTCAGACGTTCAACCGACTCTGCCACCCTAGCTCCCCATCCACAGGGCATTTTTATAGTTATTCCCATGGTACAAATCATAAAGCAAAAGGTCATGAGATTCGGTTACGTAAAAATGAAATTCTTATAGGTCAGAAGAAAATCATCAGCAAGATCAGGTCAAACAGAAAACTGAAGAAACTTTCTGCCAAAGACACCACAGACCTAAGGGCGAACTTGCTATAGGAGAGTTTTCATCATTGAATAAAAGCAGTGGAGAAGCAATGCTTAAAAGAAATCCATATGGCAAAGAAGCAAGGGAAACCTGTTGAAACTCATTAATGCAAGTACAACAGAATCATCAATACCCATGAGGCCGGTAAAGTTTAAAATGAATTTGCCCAAATCCAGTGTTGGTGACCTCATGGCCGACAGAGTGATGTCCTACGTTTCCCCTGGGAGAGCACTTTGCTGAGCGAGAACTCTGGAGAGAGATGTGGTCATGTAACTTTATTTATTTGTGTGTCTGTTTTTAGATGATAGATTTAAAGAAAAAACAATTAAGAATTTATTTATTTATTTGAAAGAGAGAGAGAGAGGGAGAGAGAATGTCCAAGCATGGGGCCCGGCAGGCAGAGGAGAGGGAGAAGCAGCCTCCTCGCTGAGCAGAGAACCCAATGTGGGGCTCGATCCCAGGACCCCAGGATCATGATCTGAGCTGGAGACAGATGCTTAACCTACTGAGCCCGCCAGCTGCCCCACCAATGTCACTTTAAAATACTGAAAATATATATTTCTGTAAGACTTTGTTTCACAGAAATCAGGAAGTCAACCATCTTCCTTTCAGAAAACTGTAATAAAAAAAAAAGTGTGCAGAAATGTGAATCGTACTGCCGGTTTTTTACAGAAATGCTAACAACGGACATTTATTGAATGTCGCTTTGGTGCCACTGTTCAAAGCTGTTTCCATGTACGATCCGATGGTCACCAAAAAATCCTTTGAGGTCATGCTGTTATTGTCACGAGTTTTGTTTTCAGGTCAAGTTTGTCACAGTGGCGATTGATGCCAGAGGGCACAGCCAATAAACTTCCGAGTCAGGGGCTTCTGGCTTTCAATTCTGATGTGTTGGCCATTGGGCTCCCCCAGTGCTTTCTCCGAAGGCTGTTGGGACTGACCCAAATGTTCAACGACTGAAGTGTATTGTGACTATAGCACACATACCGTTTGAAATACAAACAGGCGTGAGAGACCACGTGCTGGAAAATATTTGTTAATACGGACACGCCTGCAAAATTGCTTGGTGAAAGCGAGCTAGCAGAAAGACCTGCAAATCCATATAGTTTTAGTTGAATTGGAATCATGTCAACTTGAAATACTTTGATTTGGGGTTTTTTATTTATTTATTTATTTATTTTTTTTTTTTTCTTTTTTTTTTTTTTGATTTGGGGTTTTTTAAAAAGCAAGTCATACTCTCTGTGCAAAATTTGAAATCATCAGTCACTCCAAATGAATAGTTTCAAAGCTTGCATACCCAGGGAATTATAAACCAGAAGCTATGCAGGTAAAGCTTTGTGACTCTAAGAACTTTTGGAAAGGAGCGTGGTCCCAGCTGGGATGGGATTGAGAGGAAGATACCCGCAGGCCGGAGGTTATGCACCCTGGGCTCTGGGCTGAGGGCTTGGCGGGCACCGTGTGAGTTCACCTCCACACCTTCCTGAGCAATAAGGCTTTGTCACCTTCAGCTCTCATGTGGCACAGAAGCTCAGAGGGTTCCACTTGCCTGGCTCTGTCTAGCAGCTGGTGAGGGACAAGGCCAGACTTGGCTGGGGTTTGCCGTGAGGGTAGGGATGGACCAGGACGAGAAGTGTGTGCTTCTAGGCCCGTTCATTGATGTGGATGGTAAGACGGGAGGAGCTGGTCCATGGTAAGATGAGTGCTTAGTTTCTGTGTCCAAACCAATAATGTTTCCTCCCCTCCAGACACAGAGGGAGGAGCTCCCGACCTGGGATCCAGGTATTTCCATCACAGCCCAGGCGGTCCGAGTAGTCAGCTCGCTGGGAACCGCCCCCGTCCAGTTTGGAGGTTGTGGAAGTTGCTAACTGATTTCTTTTCTCTCGCTTTGAAGGTTCTGCCTCTAGCGAAGCCCAGCCACCATGAACTCCAATGAATTCCGAAGGAGAGGGAAGGAGATGGTGGATTTTGTGGCTGACTACTTGGAAGGCATCGAGGGGCAGCAGGTCTACCCTGATGTGGAGCCCGGCTACTTGCGGCCCCTGATCCCCCCCACTGCCCCTGAGGAGCCAGACACATTTGAGGACATCCTCAATGACGTCGAGAAGATAATCATGCCAGGGGTAAGTCTGGGCCCCAGGCTGCAAAGCAGAAAACTAGCATTAAGGTCGCTTCTATGGGGCACTGAGCAGGTGACACGTGCAGGCTCTCTGTCCACACAGCCACCTTGCTGCTGAGCCAGCAGAAGCCCAGAGAGGTTCAGTGATCAGCCTGAGGTCACACAGCTAGGAAGCGATGGAGCCAGGACTGCATCCGGATTGTGTGGGCTACCAGGGCAGTGAGAATGCTTTTCCCCATGGATCCCCAGGTCAGGCCCTGCCCTGAGCCCCTGGTACGTGCATGAGCCTTCATAGGAACTTCGGGGGACAAAGACCCCTGGTGTTTTGTTTCAAGTACGTTCCTTGCTCAAAATAAAGCAAGCACCTTCCTAACATTCTTGTGTTCGGTGAGACAAATAGCATGCCCGGAAGAAATTATTTTACTTGAGAATGGGACGAATGGGGCATGACCCTGCTTCTGTGCAAATTCTGTCCATGGAGGCAGACCTCTTCATCACAGGGCCGCTGACCCAGGGCCGGCTGTCCCTCCAGACCAGAGCGCCTCTTTCAGACCAGTTGCTCACTTTCCACCTCCCAGGGGCTCCCCTTGACATTTGTGCCTGGAGCGAAAGCTCGGGACTCCCGTTCTCCTCTTTGAGGTTGTGCAAACACAAGGAGAAGCCCTGCACCAAGGCATTAAGCCCCTCCAGGGGAGGTGTGGTTAAATGTCAGGCAGAGGGGGGCAGCAAACACTCTGGGACTCGGTGGCTCAGACCACAGACATTTATTTGCTTCTCACAGTCCCGAGATTGGGAATGCAAGATCAGTGTGCCGGCAGATTTGGTTCCTGGTGAGGATTCCCAGCCTGGCTTGTGGACAGCCACTTCTGGGCATCCCTCACATGGCCTCTCCTCCTTGCCAGGGCCCCCAGAGGCCCCACTCTTAATGCCATTACAGTGTGGGTTAGGATTTCCATGTAGGAATCTGGAGAGCAAAAATATGCCCTCCCATAAACAGGGAATATGGGAGACGACGGAATTTGGAGTTTTCTGGCAGAGTGAGAAAGGAGCATCCAGTATGCAGAACTGCACTGGGACGTGTACGTCCTGAGCCCCCGGGTCACTGGGTGGGTTGCGGGGACATTAGGTGACCTCTCGGGGCTCCCGTCTGCAGGTGTGCAAAGTGAACATAGGGAGATCCGTCTGGAGCGCGATATGAGCTTCAGTTGAGAGTGAAAGCAAAGACAAAGGGATCCCCAGCGGAGAATCGCTCCTGTCCTTTGCCAGGTGTCAGGGCAAGCGGCAAGGGGACAGAGTGAGGGGCCCCTTCCTCCATAGAAATACTGGAATGTATAAATTGCAAAGGCACTGTCATGAACATGAATGTATTAATCTTTTCCCCTGGACCTGAATGTTTACTTCTTTCTTTTAATTCTTTAAAGAAATTAAAATGTTTTCTGGACCCCTAAAGGTGTCTCACAGGCCCTGGACGCTGGATCTGCCATTCCCTACGCCCCTCCCAGGTCCACCAGCAGCCTCTCCTGCCTGAGCCGGCCACGCTGGGACTGTGCTGAGCTTCTAGCTCTCTCCAGACCATTCCCCCCTCCTTCTCAGTCCCCACAAGCTGCTGGCCACCCCTCACCCCATCCCAGGCCGAATCCCCTGGTCCTCCCTGGTTTTCTGCAGTACGTGTCCGCCCCTCCCCCAGCTCGGTGTCCCCTGAGGATCCATGCTGGCTGGTGTATCCCAGACCTCAGCCTGGGGTGCAGGTGACCGCGGTGGCAGCGGGACTGGCCTGAGGCCCCCAGGACCGCCCCCAGTTCTCAGAGAGCTGCCAGGGGGCTATCTTCACAACGAGGGTGGTCTGTTGTGTCACGTGGGCGACCAATGGACACTTAGTAACTAGTTTACAAAAGAAGTATTTGCATTTTTCTCCAGACTCTCACCACCTAGGGGCGGAAGGTGTCTTCAAGGCTTTATTTATTCCCTTCCCACCTGACAGTCTGGCCAACAGCCAGAACAAATAAAAGAAGCAAGCGCTGCCCCTCCTCCCTCATCTTCTCCCCTCCCCCATCTTCTTTCCAGACTGAGATATTCCTCGCCAGTTCTGCATTCCCAGTCCGAGATCGTCCCACTTCCAGTGGGCTTGCTGGGCTCCTGCCCCCCCTACGCAGGCATGTCCCCCTTTCCCTTGACACCCCTTGTGGCCCTGCTGCTGCCCAGCCGGGGGCCCCCCAGCAAAGCTGGGGACAGGAGAGGAGGGTTGCGAGGGATGGTGGAGTTATGGGTGCTTGAGGGCGTGCCTCGCATAGGAGAGGGGTCTGTGGCAGCAAGGCCCAGCTGAAGAATCCGTGAAATTGGTTTTTTTTTCTTTAATATGGATTTTACTTTTTTAGAGCAGTTTTAGGAAAACCAGGCTTCTAACCAGGGAGATGGGGCCCTATGGCTGTCATTCTCCGACAGGTGCACCTACCCAGAATTTAAGATACAGTGTTGCTTTTGGAGAACTCACCTGCCGTGGGGGCCGACAGAGGGTCCCTGGGACCCCGCACGCGGGGCTGGGCTCCCTCACAGCCCGATCTCTCCACACAGGTGACTCACTGGCACAGCCCCTACTTCTTCGCCTACTTCCCCACAGCCAGCTCGTACCCAGCCCTGCTTGCAGACATCCTGTGTGGGGCCATCGGCTGCATCGGCTTCTCCTGGGTGAGCTGGGGGGGGCGTCCTGGGGGATCCTGGCAGTGGTGGGATGGTGGGCGATGCTGCCCTGGGGGCGGGACTCCTGTGCCCTCAGGACCTACGCCGGTGGCAGGTGTGGGAACGGAGAGGGTCTCAGCCTTGGGCAGCGTGCCTCATAAGGGAATTGGGAATTCAGGGAAATAGAATGAGATAAAATCTCCTTTCTGGAAAAAAGGCCAAAAAAATTTTTTTTTTTCTTGGAGGTACTTGGTATGAATTAAAATCACAGCCGAGGCCCTGGAGTTTCTGCGGCCTTGGAAGCTGCACTTTCCCCAAGCACACCAAAGGGTTTCTCTGTACTCTGCAGCTGCCCGGGCTCGTTCCATCTGTTGGCAGCCTGGAGAGGCCTCTGCCCGTCGCGGGCATGAAGCGATGCGGGCAGGCGGCTCTGGAAATGGGGCCAGCTCCCGCCCGCGTGCCAGCTGTCCCTGGGCCACTTTATCTGGAGATAAAATGCCAGAGGAGCAGGCAGGCTGCGTTCTTCCTTCAGGCTCCCTGCTCCCAGGCCCAGCACCTCCACAAGGATTCCCTCCTCCCTAAATGCGGAGGACTCAGAAGTAAAGCGGCGGGTCAACAGCATCAGGGATCCCAGGGCCCCCTGGGTCCAGAGTGCCACCTGGCTCATCCCTCGGAGCTGAGCGCACTCGTGGGTGCAGACGTGTCCTGACCGAGGACCCAGGGCAGGTGGAGGAGGTTCAGCATCGCCCCGCTCCCCTCATCTGCCTCGTTTGCTCCTTAGCCGGAGACTTCCATTTGTCCGTCTGTCGGAGTCGCTGGGGGACTGAGTCAGCCCTCCAGGAAGGGCGGGAGGGGCGTCGTCCCTGGTTCCCTGCCGTGGCTCTCTGAGCTGCCCACTGTCAGGTGCCCAGGCAGCGTGAGCACAGACAGGATGACCTCGGTCGCCTCCCTGCTTCTCTCCGGAGCACCCCCTTCCGAGGGACACTTCCTTTCATGAGCTACTACAGCGGATTTCATGAGCTCTGCTAGTCCAGAGCCCTCCCCTCCCGGGCCACTTGGCATCTGTCCCATGGTATCTGTTCTTCGGAGGGCTGCCTCACTGCCCCTCGGCTGTCCTGGCCAGCACATGGGTTCCAACAGTGAGTGCAGTTCCCACACCCGAGCTGATCTTGACCGGGTTGGAGTAGGACCCTCCCCCGGGGCAGACCAGCAGGAAGAACGTTCTGCTCGCTCTAACCAGCCGTGCGCCACGAGCTGCTGTGCACCCCTGGGTGGGGACAAAGGCCGTGCCGCTCTCTCCTCCGTGCGGTGACCGATGAGCATCCAGGCTTGCAGAACAGCACCTTGAGCTCATAAAAGGTGTGGTTAGCAACCTGCCCCGGGGGCTGCTAGGGGACTCGGGCCATCTGGAAGCCACCTCCCGGACTGCATCCAATCCCACTGCACTCACTTGCGGCCGTGGGGGGATACACAGATGTGTCTTTCTAGATCCTTCTGTATATACATGGATGCCTAGATGAGTCTGCACGCGGTGCTGGTGGGAGCACAGCCCAGTGCGTGGGGTCATTCTGGTCTGCCTTCCTTCCCGGCTATTCTCCCAAGACTCCCGGCCAAAGGGCACCTGTCTGAAAGTCCTTTCAGCTCATTTCAGGCATTTGAACAGCATCTGGGCCTGGGGGCTTTTAATCTGGGGGTTAGGGGAAGAGTAAACCCTCCTCCTGCTCCCCAAATCCTGCAAGACCCGGTCCCTTGTTTTGACACCAGCGTCTACAGATGTGTGGCAGAGAAGGGGGGGATAAGGATGTTCCTGGGGACCCAGATCTGTGGGTGGAGGATGGGGAGATCACTGTCCCTTCTGGGGCAGATCTAGGATCTGGGGACTGTGGTTCCCTCAGTTCTCCAAGGGTGAGAGAGAAGAGGGACGTCACTCATGCTAAGCTCTCTGCATAGCACGTGCCCAGTGGGGCCCCCCTGTACTCCCTCAGACCTACCAGAGTGAGGGGTTCTGCTCGGAGCCCAGTTGGGGTACCAGTCTCTGTGGCTGCTTCTCCCTGGCACCTCAGACAGGAGAGCATGCCACCACATTAAGCCCACCCAGGGATGGACGTTTGGTGAGACCGATGCTGAGGTTCTAAATGACAAAGCGCACCTGCCTATGACAAGCTGGCCGGTGGCTGATCCAGGCTTCTCACCCCGCTAGGCTGCGAGTCCGGCGTGCACAGAGCTGGAGACGGTGATGATGGACTGGCTGGGGAAGATGCTCAAGCTGCCAGAGGCATTTTTGGCCGGGCAAGTGGGAGAAGGCGGTGGAGTGATCCAGGTAAGGCGGGGGGTGGGGGGAAAGGGGGGTGTCCAGCTTCCTGGGATATTGGGGCTCCACAGCAGGGCCACAGGGCAGGTGGAAACAAAGAGGCGCTTGAGCTTCCTGTGGGTCCTTCTGGAAACAAGCAGTCAGGAAGCCTCCAGATCTGGATTTGGGTCCTGGCGCTTATCTGCCCCTCCCCCAGGCTCCATAGATCAAAGTGGCTCCCGAGCACTTTGCAGGCATGAACTCGCTCAATTCTATGAAAGACTAGGAATTAGGGGCCGTTCTAACACCACTTGACAGGCAAGGGGCCTGAGGCCCAGAGCCATCAGGTGTCCAGCCCCCCAGCCCCCTCCCACTGGTAGGTTCTAAAGGTGGGCCCTGAGAGCACATCTGTCTGACCACGGAGATGTGGCTGCCGTACCCCAGAGCACCGTCCTCCGAGCCCTGTGACCGGGTCCTCCCAAGGCTTCTAGAAAGTTCTGTATCACTGAGAACCATGGTCACCTGATGTTGGTGCCTCTTCTACGCCCCGTGTCATTCATTCCCTTCACTGGACGTGTGCTGGTGACAGTGACAATGCCCGTCAGGGACAAGTCAGGCACCAGGGACGGTCACACGTCTTTCCCACCGAGAGCCATAGCACACATGCTACCAAGGAGATGTGGGCTTTGTGCTCTTTTTATTTCCCAGCATGGACGAGGAGCTCTGTTGAACCCACCACCTTGCTGGGCATCATTTTTCTGGTGTCAAGTATATGGTCATGAAACTGGGCGAGCACTGTTGAACGTAAAGGCTCAGAGGGTCAGTTAGGGCATCTGTGACTCTGCCATCGGCCAGTGAAAACGCCGCGGCCGGGTGCCGGAGTGTCGGAAGCGAGCCCCCGCTGTGGGCCCTGGGGCTGTTGCTCATCCCAACCAGGGCTTCTGCCCTCCGTGTGTCTGTTTCCTGTTGCCACTGTCACCAATTTGGGTGGCTTAAAACCCCACAGACCTGGGGCACCTGGGTGGCTCAGTCGGTTAAGCATCTGCTTTCAGCTCAGGTCATGATCTCAGGGTCCTGGGATGGAGCCTGCATCAGGCTGCCTGCTTAGCAGGGGAGTCTGCTTCTTCCTCTCCCTGTGCTCATCCCTGCTTGTGCTCACTCTCTCTCTCTGACAAATAAATAGATAAAATCTTAAGAAGGAAAGAAAGAAAGAAGGAAGGAAGGAAGGAAGGAAGGAAGGAAGAAAGAAAGAAAGAAAGAAAGAAAGAAAGAAAGAAAGAAAGAAAGAAAGAAAGAAAGAAAGAACCTATCATCTTACAATGCTGTGGGTCAGGTATCTCACACCCAGGAGGCTCCAGGCGAGAATCATTCTTTGTTTTTTCTAGTTCCTGGAAGCTTCCCACAGTGCTGGACCATGGCCCTTCCTCCGTCTCCAAAGCTCGCAGCGCTCCGTATCTCTGACCCCTCTTTCACGGTCACGCCTCCCTCTGACCACAGACGAGGAAGGTTCTCCACTTTCAAGGGCCCACTCTGATAATCCGAGATAATCCTGTGTCATGGCTCTTAAGCACGTCGACAAATCCCCTTCTCCACGTAAACACTCACAGCTTTGGGATTAAGACCTGGACATCTTTGGGGGCCTTATTCTGGCGAGAGCAAGCACTTTGCCTCAGAGTCATGGAGGGGGTCCTAGACCTGAGCCCTCGAGCTTGGACTCGACAGGTCTTGGCTCAGAAGGAGGCCTTCCCAGGCCCAGGTCGGGTTGCTGGACAGCCCCGTGCCAGCACTGATGCTGACTTCTTTGTGGCCAGCAGGCCAGTGGCCCAGCTCAGAGCCCTGTGCCCTGTCCTCTCCTGCCTCCCCATCTCTGGTTCTCGAACCTTCCGTCCTCTGACGGTGACTCTGAGCAGAGAGCTCGTGACAAAGCACAGGCTTCCATTTGAGGCCGTGAACCAACCTTGCACGGGGGCATAGTAGAACAACGATTCCACAAGTGCAAAGGGTTTCAGCTCCCCAGACCCAGGGCGAGGCCGTCATGGGGCCCCGGGCCCCGGGGAGGGAGGATGTGCCCCTCACCTGCTTCTCACCTTGGAGGACGTTGGCAGCTTTGCCAACTCAAGAACATCAAAGCTGGCTCTCCGGGGCCCACCGCGGCCGTCCCTCCTCTAAGGAAGGGCAGAGTCGGGTGCTGACAGAAGAGCGGTGGCCGCAGGGGTGGGGCAGAGGGAAAGCAGAGTGTCCAGGAGGACACTTGGGCTTCGAATCCTACCTGACCCAGTCCTAGGCCCAGGGAGAGCTTACACTCCCTGTCACCTGGATGCCGGCAGCGGATTTCACTTTCCTTTGTAATTCCCACATGGTGCCTAGATCCGCTTTTCCCGTCCGTTCCATTCACTCTGAGCCCTCCTCACCCCCTCCACCGCCCCTGTTTGCTGAGCCCTATTAATCCGGGACTCGACTCCCTCTTCTCTCAGGGACATCTTGCTTCTGCTTCACCTGTCACTGTGGGCCACCCTTCCAAAAGCCCTTTGTGGGTTTTCCAGGATCTTCCGTTTTCCACAAGTCGGGCACCTCTCCTGTCATTTCCAGCTTTCTTGTGTTATTTTACTTCTTTGGTCATTTTCTCCTCTCTCTTTGGAGAGAATGGCTCATCATTTCTCTACATCACTGTTTCAATTTTCCACATTGCCCATTTATCCCTTCAAGATCCACTTTGTTTCTGCTACTGCTCTTACAAAAGTGCTGCCCCCTTTCCATTCATGAAAACCAGACCTTGACAGTAAAAATGGAAAATAAACAGGGTTTGGGGGCAGACTTCTGGTGTTATCTCAGTCCCTGTGGGTGCGTGTGTATGTGTGTGTACGTGGGCGTGCGTGTGTGCGTGTGCGTATGTATGTGTGTGTGCACGTGTGTGCGCGCGCATGTGTCCGTGTGCGTGCGTGTGTGTGCGTGTGTGTGTGTGCGCACGTGCACCAGATTGGGATCATACAATATTTTCTGGATGGTATTTTACTTACTATTTTGTTGGGAGCATTTCTCATCCCTTGAGGATACTGTTATATGATTGTCTATGATCTATCACAAGTTTATGTAGATAATACATGATGTACGTTGTATCAGATTTTTCCCTTTATAAACAACGTCTCCGAAGAGGAGATGTGCAAAGACAAGTGCAACAATATTTTAAGCAAATTATCAGTTTCCCACTGAGGCTTTCTGGGTTGAGGCCATATCCATCCCTTTCATGCTCCACAAAAAGTAAAAACAAAACAAAACAAAACAAAAAAATACATAAATAAAAAGAGTGGAAGAGTGTTTCATTGGCTCTTACAACTAAAACAATTTCACATTCGGCTGTTTTTAGCTGGCCGAGATGATTCTTTTAATTTGATGCTTCTCAAAACTCTTACAGATACCCCGTAATCTCAGGCGTGCCCTCGATACCAAGAGTAACTTTTTCCTGAATGCCCTCTCTGGGCTAAGCTTAATCCTGGGGCTTTACGCAATCCTCTTTCAACCTGCAAATAGTTATGAGGGTTGACTGCCTTTTCACCAACTTTTCTCGTAGCTGAAGAACCTGAACCAAGAAAGGGAGCCTATGGGGCCCAGAGGGCAAGCTCGCTAGAAGCAAGGCGAGTACGAATTCCACCACTCATCCCTGACTCCTGGCTTGGGTGACAGTGTCCAGAGGTTCCATCTTGCAATTATCTTTTTGTTTTATTTTTTTTTAAGATTTTTTTGAAATTTATTTAATGACAGAGAGAGATCACAAGTAGGCAGAGAGGCAGGCAGAGAAAGAGGAGGAAGCAGGCTCCCCCCTCCCTCAGTAGAGAGCCCAATGTGAGGCCTCAATCCCAGGACCCTGAGATCATGACCCGAGCCCAAGGCAGAGGCTTTCACCCACTGAGCCACCCAGGCGCCCTCATCTTGCAATTATCTTTACTTTAGAGGCAGTCCCATTTTGCAGAGAAGCCAGCAGACCCAGCATCGGTTGGGAATCACCCAGGCATCTCTTGCCCCCTGGAGTCAAATATTCCTTTGAGCCCAATTTTTCAGCCCGTTTTGCTGAAGAATGCAGGCATCCGTGCCTGTTAGCCCCAGGAAGCCCACCCTTCCCAGCTGACGAGCTGATTGTGTGCACTCTGTGAGGCCCCAGACAGCACCCTGGCTTGGTGACGGCCCTGGGGCTGGAGCTGCGGGGGGTGCCGCACCCCTCCGGGCCATCGTCATAGTGTCTGGACGTCAGCGCGGTGACAGGCAATGGAGTCAAATGGCAAATCAACCTCTGAGCTGGACAAACCTGGCTGGAAAATGGTCTCTTAATTGGGTTTGAAAGCTCTTGCGGGAGAAAAGCCCGACACTTGAAACACCCAGAGGAGGAAGGGGCGGTCCTGGCCCCTGAGTCACTTGTCAGCAGCTTTTCCTCCTGCTTCGTAGCTGCCTTGCCGTGGCAACCTTTGCATGCTACACTGAAGCTAAGATGTCATTATGTAGGCTCAGCCCCAGAACACGCGCCTTGCCCCCCACCTCCCGAGGGGCCAAGCTCAGCTTCCCACAAAGGGCTGCAAGGCTGTTTGAATTCCTCTTCCAGGGCTGGGGCCTGCAGGCTGCCGCGAGCCTCTGAGCTCTGGAGCCTCCACTGGGCATTATATGATTTCAATCACTTTTGGCTGCATGGAGGAGGCAACTTTTTTTTTTTTAAGATTTTATTTATTTATATGAGAGAGAGTGAGTGAGAAAGAGCATGAGAGGGGAGAAGGTCAGAGGGAGAAGCAGACTCTCTGCAGAGCTGGGAGCCGATGTGGGACTCAATCCCAGGACTCCAGGATCATGACCTGAGCTGAAGGCAGTGGCCTAACCAGCTGAGGCCCCAGGCGCCCCAGGGAGGGGACTTTTGTTTCAGCACACAGACAGAGCCCAGATGCACCCTCCCCCCCCACCAAATGAATTAGCTTGGGGATTCAAAGCCTTTCATTAGCAAGTGGTTCCAGGGAGAACAGACCTTTGGGGGTTAAGGCTCAGACAGAGATGGGGGGAGGAAGGGCCTGCACTCCCGCACGGGTGTTAGGGATGCAATAAGGCGTATGATTCCAGCACTCAGAAGCTGTCTTTCAGGAAGCTTCTCATGGTTCACTTCTGATGAGAAGGAATGAGTCAGCGGGCCCAGGGTGCACACACTGTGGGGGACAGGAAGAAAGCCAGGTTCCTGGAGCGGGAGGTCCCGTGCCCGGCCGCAGGGAGCTTGGATTCCTTGTGGTGATGGCCCACTCAGCCTTGCCAGCCCTGTTTCTTGAGCCACATCCAGAAACCTTTCTTCTAACACCACTAGTACCACGATTGCTCCTGACAAGAAGGCCTGAGAAAATGCAAAGCCCGCCTCACAGGCCAAAGTAAGAGGCTGATGTCGGGTAGACCTACGTCCACGCATTTAAGCCACAAAACTCTGAGTAAACTTGAATTATGTTCAGACTTTGCCTGTCTCCCTGAAGGATATGCGTTGGCTTAAAATAACCAGTAAAGGTACTCAAATGGTGAAATAGAAGAGGTAACTAGGATTGCTGAAGGGAAAGGATGATGGAATATTGATGGGGGAGGTTGACCTGCTGATTTTCTTGTTTATTTCTCTGCAAAAGCTCTAAAATCTTACAAATCCCTCATACTGACAAAAATCTACCTTCTTTTATTTTTTTCTTTTCTAATCTTAATACTGCTCAGCTGCTGGGTTTCTTCTAGGATTTACTTATGATGTGGTGATCCTGAGCAGTGGGAAGGGGGGGACATGGCTGTGCATGTGGGGACCCCTTTCCCCCACCTGGAGGGGCAGTCCCTGCTCCGAGCTAAGTACTCCAAGGTGCTTGCTGGCTGTGTGGTTACATAAAATAGAGAAAGAAATGCTGCAGGAATCCTAAGACTAAACCGGCAGTCACAGGGCTTCCGATTTTTCCTATTATGCCAAGGGGGATCAGCTCTGCGGCTTCACATTCATCTTCTAAGAAAAGAGGGACGCTAGGGGCGCCTGGGTGGCTCCATTGGTTAAGCGACTGCCTTGGGCTCAGGTCATGATCCTGGAGTCCCGGGATCGAGTTCCATGTCAGGCTCCCTGCTGGGCGGGGAGTCTACTTCTCCATGTGACTCCCCCTTCTCATGCTCTCTTTCTCAAATAAATAAAAATCTTAAAAAAGAAAGAAAGAAAAGCAAAGAGGGATACTAATGCCTTCCAACAGTTTTGACATCGATGCCTTCACTGGCCCCCGAAGTTCATTCGGCCTTCTCTCCCCTCCAGGGAAGTGCCAGTGAAGCCACTCTGGTGACCTTACTGGCCGCTCGGACCAAGGTGGTGCGCCGCCTCCAGGCCGCCTCCCCGGGGCTGACACAGGGCGCCATCATGGAAAAGCTAGTGGCCTACTCATCAGATCAGGTGAGTAGACGGCGGAGCCGGTTGGCCTAAAACCTCACGGAGCCTCGACGATCGGAATCCTTGTTTTGGGTCCAGTACAATCCAAGCAAAACCGTGACCCTTCAGACGTTTCCATAGCGGCCACACTTTGATGTGGGTGTTCGGTATTCTGTCAGTGTGCACCTGAGGTCACGCAGGTCCGGGGGGACGGGTAACACACCCGGGTCGCAGGGGTGCGCCTGGAGGGCTTGGAATCCTGCACCCCCATCGGCCGTTGGGAGCCACAGCGAGATCCAGACCCCAGGACCAAGTCAAGTAAGAGACAGTGATGGTGGGAGCCCCAGGGCAGAGGGGGCACCCTCAGTAGGAGCTGGCCTTCCCAGGAGTCCCCGAGACACAATGGATCCACCATCCCACAATGCTGCCCCGTCTTTGGCTTCTTTTCTCCAGACACCATGCAGTGAGCATGGCTCCCAAGGGGCCCCAGGCCTCCTGGTGGGAGGAGCCCCCAGATAGGAACCCGAGTGCGCTAACTCTATTATTTCAGGGTGGGTTTTGCAAGCTCTCCCTGTTTGCTCACTAATCTGAAAAGCGAGATTCCACAGGACATGAGACAACAACAGGAATGAGGTGCGGGGGAGTTTGGGGGACCCACTGCATGCGGAGCTCTCAGAGCTGGGGGCTCACAGCCACCGCACACGGCATGCACATGCGTGCAAGCATCTAATTCCACTGCCTTCTTTCCAGGCACATTCGTCAGTGGAAAGAGCTGGATTAATTGGAGGCGTGAAATTAAAAACGATCCCTTCGGATGGCAAGTTTGCCATGCGTGCTTCTGCCCTGCAGGAAGCCCTGGAGAGAGACAAGGCAGAGGGCCTGATCCCTTTCTTTGTAAGTCAACCAGGCAGGCTGGGTTTGGCACCCTGGGAGTCTCAGAGCAGGGTCTGGGCCTGGGGCAGGGCTCCGAGGGCTGGTCCCTGGCTATGCCGTACTTGTGTGGTCAGCCAGCTGCTCCTTGAGGGAGGCTGGAGCGGCACTCCACTTATCTTTCCCTCTACCACCTAATCCCAGAAAGAAGGAAGCAGAGTGCCCAGCTCGGAGGGAGCATTGTAATAAGCAGAAAAGTCTTTGTGTTAAAAGCGACACTCGGTGATTGTCCCTCGACTCCCGCTCTGTGCCACGGTAGATGCTCTGTCCCGAGGAGTCGAGGATGGGCCCGTGCACCAAATTAAAAATAAAGCCAGAAGGCCTTGTGCCTAGATCAGGATTCCGAGTAGATGCGAAGACGCATCGTTGGCAAGGGACGTGTTGCAAGCAAGCAGTGACTCGTTATCAGTGAAGTATCGAACTAGCCAATAGCACCCGGTTTCTGCCCACCTTGGACGTTTTCCAGGGCGGAGGAAAGACGTGGTGTTGCAGCTAGGGCAGCTGAACGTGGGAGCGGTCACACCCCATGTGGCCAGGGCTGAGTGCAATGCCGGGGGCTGATGCATCACGAGTCATGACGGTTAAGAGTGACCTTGGCATTAGCCTCATGGTGTTCAGCCTGGCTGCATGCCAGACATACCCGGGGAGCTTTGAAAATATGTTGATGCCCAGGCCCTGCCCCAGTCACTTTCACCAACATTTCTGGGGAAAGAGTCAGGTATTAGAAGCTTTTCACCGAAAGGGCGCCTGGGTGGCTCCGTTGGTTAAGCATCTGACTCTTTTTTTTTTTTTTTTAAGATTTTATTTATTTATTTGAGAGACAGAGAGAGAGAGAGAGAACACAAGCAGGGGGAGCAGAGGCAGAGGGAGACCGAGAAGCAGACTCCCTACTAGCAGAGCAGGGACCGATGTGGGCCTCAATCCCAGGACCCTGGGATCATCACCTGAGCTGAAGGCAGACGCTCAACCAACTGAGCCCCCCAGGTGCCCCATAAGCCTCTGACTCTTGATTTGGGCTCAGGTCATGACCTTAGGATCCTGGGATCGAGCCCGTGTTGGGCTCCGTGCTAGGTGTGAAGTCTATTTCAGATGCTCTCTCCCTCTGCCCCCTCCCCCTCTAAAATAAAAAATAAATAAATCTTAAAAAGAAACAGAAGCTTTACACAGCATTTCAAGATGCTCATGTACTGCTCAAACGGCCCTCAGGATCTGAGGGTTTCCCAGGTGTCAGAGCGATCCAGGACCGGTCGGCTTTTATGGGCCATGTGCTACTCTTGCCCGCCATTTTTTGTTTTTTTGTTTTTGTTTGTTTGTTTTAATTTAAGATATAATCTTGGAGACAAGCTTTTTTTCTCCAAAAAGATTGTTGCCATCAATTCAGATGAACTACCCCTCATTGAAAATCTAGCTTGTGAGTGGGGGAAGGCATGGAGGGTGTGATTTGATACAAAATTTGATCCTGATTTATGGAGTTTCCAGGGGCAATCAGGAACATTGACAAATAATTACCCTGTAGAAGGATCGAGAAGATTCAGATGTAGCTCGTGGGAAGAGCTGACGGCCAGGGCAGGTGTCGGCCTGTGATCAAGGCCGAGCCAGAGCTGGTCTCAGGCACCCTGTCCTGCTTCATTTCCCTGTGTTGCATGACACCCATATTTATGTGTACGTTTACTTACTACCTCCTTCTTCCAACTGGACTGCAAGCTATGTGAAGGGAGGGTCTGTGTGATCAGCGTGTTATCCTGGCTCCAGGAACCTGCCCTGATACTCGCCAGATGCTTAATAAATATTTGCCAAATGCATAAAGATTTGGAAGGTAGATCATTCTAGTTAGAAAGAAAGACTGCCTTTAAAATTCCCTTGTACAATTTCAGGATACTTTGAAAGGATTCTATTTAAATGAGGTAAATATTTTTGAACTTATTCTGTCAATATTCTAAGACGCATTAGACTACCCCACCTAGGGAAAAATAAATATAGTAAAACCCACTCTTGCATGAAAGCAATGAGACATACCATATAAAATGATGAGAAGATTTCATTTCATAAAAACTACCAAACTCATGGGATTCCTGGTGGGCTCAGGCATTAAGTGTCGGCCTTGGGCTCAGGTCGGAATCTCAGGGTCCTGGGATCGAGCCCTGCATCGATCTGATTCTCCCTTTGGCTGCTGCCCCCTCAGCTTGTGCTCTCTCTCCCTCTTTCTATGTCAAACAAATAAATAAAATCTTTTAAAAACTTACAAAACTCATAAAACCCCACAAAACTCATAAACAAAACAAATGGACAAATCCTGGCAAGAAATAGAATGTATATTATAAAGTAAATCTTAAAAGAAGGCTCACATCTCAACAAGCAAAATGGCAGCATCCCAGTGGGAAAACAGACAAAATACAAAAACGGTCGATTCCCCATTCAATCACAAGAAAGCGAGAACACAAAATCAATTTCCATCTTCTAATAACCGAAACCGTGCACATCAGCTCTTGCGGGAGGCATGCGAACCTCTCAGCTGTGGGTGTAGAGGTGCCCACGGCTTCTTTGGGGTCTGGCCAGGTCTATTTCACGTACTTTCAAGCTTTGCAGTCAGCAGCCCTGGGTTTGTCAGTGGTCCTGGGATTCGACGTTTCCTTTCCTATCTACCGGCCTCTTCTCATACTCATGTCCCTTGGAGGCAGCAGGCCATTATCGCTGAGTGCTTGTCATTATTTTTTCATTTGTCTATAAATCCAACGTGACAATTTTTCTTGATTTTCTCCAGTTACCGAAGGAAAATTTTAATACATTTAATGTGTATCTACAACTTACTATTTGCTTACCATCTCTCCCACCTCTCATTTGATGGTTTTCTCAGACTATCAATTTTTTAAAAAATATATCATTTATTTATTTGACAGACAGAAACACAGCCAGAGAGGGAACACAAGCAGGGGGAGTGAGAGAGGGAGAAGCAGGCTTCCCGCCGAGCAGGGAGCCCGATGTGGGACTCAATCCCGGGTCTCCAGGATCATGACCTGAGCCAAAGGCAGTCACTTAACCAACTGAGCAACCCAGGCATCCTTTTTTTTCTTTTTTTTTTAGATTGCTAGCCTGCATCCTTAACTGACCTAGCAAAATTTTCCAAAATCACCTCATTAACATGACAGAAGATACCTTTATGGTCTTCAGGGCTTAGGAAATTCCAAAGGCTGTAGCAGCTCTGTGCCAGAATGGGGACAAAGGCCAGATATATATTTCTTTTTATAAATCACGATATCACAGGCATCTTGGTTGTTTCCAAGTTTTGGCAATTATTTAAAAAGTGCTGTGAACATTCATGCAGGTTTTTGTGTGGATATAACTTTTTAACTCCTTTGGGTAAATTAATAGGAACACTATAATTGCTAGATCATATGATAAGAGAGAGTTTTGTTTTATGAGAAACTGCCAGGCTCTCTTTCAAAGCAGCAGTGCCATCTTGCATTTCTAAGAGCTATGAATCACATAGAGTGCCCATTTTCATACATCTTCACCAGCATTTGGTGTTGTCAGTATTTTCGATTTTAGCCATTCAAGTGGATGTATGGTGGTATCTAAATGTTGTTTTCATTTGAGATCCCCTAATGATGTATGCTGTTGAAGGCCTTGTCATAGGCTTATTTGACATTTGAATATCTTCTTTGGTGAGGTTCAGATCTTTTGCCCTTGTTTTAGTTGGATTGTGTGTTCTATTATTATTGGGTTTGAGGAATTCTTTTTATAATTTGGATACCAATCCTTTATCAAGAGTTATATTTTGCATATATATTCTCTCAGTAGGTGACTTCTCATCCTCTGAAATGTCTTTCATAAAGCAGAAGTATTTAATTTTACTCAAGTCCATCTTATCAATTTTTTTCTTTCCTGGTTCAGGCCTTCACTATTGTAGCTGCAAACTCATCCCCACACCCAAGAGGATATAGATTTTTTCCTGTGTTATCTTTTAGGAGTTTTATAGTTTTACATTTTACATTTAGGCCTGTGATTCACTTTGAGCTAATTGTTGTGGAGGGTGTAAGATTTGTGTCCAGATTCAGTTCGTTTGTTTTTGTTGAGTTTTTTTGTATGTGAATGTTCATTTGTTCTAACACCATTTGCTAATGGCAATGATACTGGTAAGAGGGAAAATGATGTATTATTTTTATTTATTATTATTTATTATCCCTTTTGCCCTTTTATATGCTCCTTCATTAGAATGTAAACCTTCTTTTGCATTAGAATTTATATTTTAATTATAGTTAAATATGTACCTAGCCTCATAATTAATCAGTTCTGTGTGCCTCATTAGTGCAATACTGGGAAACAGGGGTCTCCCATCCAAGTACTAACTAGGCCCAACCCTGCTTAGCTTCAGAGATCAGACAAGATCGGAGGTGTTCAGAGTGGTATGGCCATAAATGAAAAACAGGGGTCTACTGAAAGATGTAATCCTCCTCACCCGGGATATCTCCTTACCAAAGTCAAAGCTCTAATATCTCTTAGTTTTTTTCCCTTCATATTTGAGATGGAAATCCAAACATATGTATTAAATAATACAATGAGGTAGACACTTTTAGGGATGAGAGAGGGGGGAGATTGAATTTCATCTCTTCTTTCCATATTATTTTAAAAGTATAAACTTTTGTGGTCTTCCCTCAGGAATCCTTAGGAAATAGATTTATTGTCTTTATTTAAGTATTTTTTATAGACTAGCATATTGAAAAAACATATATTTTCATCACATATCCGTGCTTCTACACAAAGGAAGGAGGTCAAGGTATGCACTCACGATTCAGGGGTGGGATTTCAGAAGGCAGCAAGCATTTCACGATGGCCACTATTCTGTGCCTATGAGTTAGCGAGAACTTTGAAATGAAGCATCGTTGGTGGGCATTTCGGAGTGACCAAAGGCTTTGTCAGGACATTTAAATATGTTATCAGGAGGCATCTACCCTGACTACATTTTATGATCCTTGTTAGTGGGCTCTCACGCAGATGGTGGGCAGATCTGTGATGTAGCGGAAGCCCCCAGATCCCCCACTTAGTCATATTTCCAGAGTCACCGTGACGGGGTATGCAACAGTTGCAGTTCATTCACTTAGTCATTCATTCACTTGGCAAACGTTTATTGAGCACCTGCTGCATGCCAGGCCAGCGGGCCCTCCAGGACCATATCGGTTAGACAGTCTTGTACAGCAGGTGCTGTGTGATCTATGATACAGGTAACCCAGCAGTTCCCAAGACAGGAACGCAGGCATTTTAGGGAAGAATTGCTGCAGGAGCCACAATCTGGAAAGAGTAAGGGATGCAGGCCGGGGGGGGGGCGGGTAGCAGGACAGTTTGGGTAAAGCATTCCAGGGCGTAGGAAATAGCAATGGAAGTGGATCATATCCCAGGGATCTGAAGAGCTAAGAGGTTCAGAATTTTCTAGGGCCACGAAGCTGGCAGGTGCACCATGATGTGATCCCAAAGTTTCTACTGCACGTGCTGTGTGGTGCTGCTATCCACAGAAGGGCAGGGAGACAGCAGATGGGAAGTCTTAGAAGCCTCGAGAGTGCCTGGAGCATGAGTGAATGGAGGGATGTAGGAGGTGGAGGTTGTGGTGAGGAGGTCATGCAGGGACCAGCATGAGGAAAATGGGCTTCTTCCTGAGGACAATTTTGTGGTCATTAAGGTAGTTTTAAATAGAAGAGAGACACGATCTGTTTTGCATTTTCAAACACCCCTCTGGTGGCTAGGCCCACAGAGCTCGGTCGTAAAGCATGCCTCTGGTGGACTGTCCATTATATACAGGCCT
Source organism: Spilogale gracilis (assembly GCA_004023965.1). Lineage (NCBI taxonomy): Eukaryota > Metazoa > Chordata > Mammalia > Carnivora > Mephitidae > Spilogale > Spilogale gracilis. Next base: position 34,192 of record PITA01011269.1, on the reverse strand, counting down.
CAAACCAGGTGACAGTCTTCTTTGTGCATCAATTCAAAGTTGCCCTATAAAAAAAAACAAGGTACACTTGAGTGGTTTCACTGGGGTGGGGGTGATGGAGCTGCTGTCCTCACCATCTGCCTTATTGATCCTTCAACTGTAACCAGTGGTCATGAGCAATTAACCACCAATATCAGCAGGGATCATGACTTACTGTAGAATATTCCTTACCTGAAAAATGGAGTTCCATCAAAATCTAGCTTGGCTCACAGGAGTGTCTTTGGGATGTAAATGCTATTCATCGCATGTGGCAGAAAAACATGATTAATGTTAATAATAACCGGCAGGTGGTGAGTGTGGCTTACAGGTGAGTGGGAGGCAAGAAAAGAGGTAGGAAATGAAACACTCTGGCAATTGGTGGAAGATAATGATGGCAGTGGCCACAGAAAGAAGGAACTGAATTAAGAGGCATTCATGAAGGAACTGATGGCCAACCAAGCAGGAAGTGAGGATGAAGCTCAGGAGGACTTCCCAAGCTCTGATGGCTCCCCATCCACCTCCAAACTCAGAGATCCAGGGAGCCCAGAAACAGGAACAGCATGGCATGGGAGAGACAGTGCTGAGCTCATTTTTGCAGGAGTTGAAAGGTTGCACATCTAAATAGAGATGCTCCCAAGACAGCTGAGCTTACCTGGGAGGGGAGGTCTGAATCAGACATCAGTGTGGGGCCCGTCTGGGTTTGGGTGGTCCTGATGTCACTAGGAATGCACAGGTAGCCCTCCTGTGGTCTGTTTGGGGGCGAGGGAAGAGGACCCAGGAGAGAACACCAACAGATAAAGTGTGTGGAGAGAGAGGAAGGGGACGGGGGTTGGCACGGAAGCCGCATCAGAAAGCTGGGGCCACACAGCTAGTAGGGACACGTCCTGAAGGCTGGGGGTCTTGTGTGTCTGGCTAAGGGGAGGCATTTTGGGACTTCCGGAAGACTTCCTGGAGTGGGCAGGGGTGGAATTTGGATTCCACTGGGCTCCTGTTGCGATGAGGAATGTGGGAATGGATTCATTTGTAGGGGAAAGGGGAGCAAGGGGCAGTAGCAGTAATGTTGGGTGTGCAGAAATGATCCTGAAGTGTGTCTGCATGCTCAGTAAAGAAGGAGAGGTACAAGTATTGGAGAGAAGACCCCTTCCTCATCAGGAGGAACAAACCACGTTTTTGTTTTGGAAGATTGGGCCCCCGACGGAAATGCCACTATTGTAATGTTGCCCTAAAGACCGAGAAGGCAGCGAGTGTTTGAAGGCATGTATGACATTCGGATCGAAGCCACAGGCATGGGCCAGTCCCGTGGTCAGAGCCCAGGGAAGGTTGGGAGCTCATCCACATGTGTGCGCCGGCCCTGGGGACCTGTGGGGCTCAGTTCCTTTCCTCATAGGGTAGTTTCCGGTGGGAAGACGCGGGCTTCCTGGTCTTTGTGCTGTTTGGTGGGCACTGGGCACACACAGGGCAGAGGGTGTGGTTGGCACGCGGCAGGGGTCCGTGGAGACGTCTGCTAAGGGACAACACCGAAGCTGTGTCCCGGAGGATATGCAGGCAGCGCTCACGGGCTCAGTGCCTTCCTGGTTGCAGAACAGAGTACCATAAAGTTACGGAGACGTGAGAGGTCACAGGAGGTCTGAGAACAGGCAATAGGTTTGTTATCTTTCATGGGTCCTTCGGCCAGGGACCTCTGAAGCCAGAGAGGAGGCCAGGTGCAGACCTAGAAGGGCAGCAGCTTGAACTTGGATGTAGTGCCCACTTGCTCCACTGAAACTATGTATGTAGTAGTTATAGTTCTGCATTATACCTCCATTCGGAATTCTGGGATGTGGACCCATAGCCTTCATTATACTCATAAAGGGGTTGCGGGCATCTCAGAGACCTCTGCAGAGAGTAAGAGGCTCCTTTGCCAAGTTTGAACCGGGAAAGGTGAATCGTGGGCCCTCCCTAGACTTGTGTGGGGTTGTAATAGTTCCCCTCTCTTCCCCGTGGTGGCTTGCCACCCCATTAGCCAAGTGGATAAGCTCAGGGCACAGGCAGAGGGCAGTGCCTGTGAGGTGCTCATCAGAGCCAAGCAAGGAAGGCAGGAGGGGCAGCTCTGCCTCCAGAAGGGGAGGAAGGGGACGTGGGTCTGGGCAGCAGACGCGCCGCAGGCTCTCGGGGACAGGGCGCTGGCACTGTCCCCCCCACACACACAAATGTGATTAGGGCCATGCAGCACAGCCCAAATTAGGTTAGCGTCGGTGAGCTGAGCCAGGGTAATCAGACCCTGGAGCGAGCAGGTGCTGGGCTTGAAAGAGGCTTCAGAGATTTAGAACAAGCTGACTGCAGTCATCTCGAACACAGCACGCAGTGCCCGCAGCCCCGCCAGCCGGGCATGTCCTCCCTGCCAGCCCGGTCCCCACCGCCCACCCATGTCCCTGGTCAGTCAGAAGGGCCGCCAGCCTGGCCCAGGGCCCCGGGTTCTTTCTTCAGCTGGCAAGACAAGTGTTCATCACATCAGAGTGCACCTGATGGTCTGCTCCTCCTCCCCACCCCCGACCTTGTGTGTCCTTGAGCCACCCGCAGGGTCTCACTCCAGTCAGGTGCAAAGTCCCGGTCATACACGTGTCCAACTCGAGGGCTGTTGTGGCAGCGGTACAGAGTCTGCAAAGCCCCAGGCTGGGCATGGTCAGCGCTCAGAGCACATCGCCTGCTCTGCTCTCCACCGAGCCTGCGCCCAGGACGAAACAGGCAGGATTTTCGTTGTTACAGAAATGCTCCATGCTCAGTGTGCAAACATCGAGAATGGAGGTTTATATTACGAGATCCAAATACCTCATCTTAAGCGACAAGCCATATCAATATTTGGTGAATGCTATCCTAGATGCTCTCCATGCACACGATCACAGGTAGAAAATAATTTTAACAAGAGGATATTTAATATAGGTGTCATCTTTAAAACCTAAATTATTGCCTTTATTTCGATTAGAATTGGAGGAAAATCAGAGGAAATTGAAGAAATTGCTGAAGATTAGATAGGTCATTCCTAAGAGATTCTTAAAATGGAGACAAGAAATTATAAGCCAATATTAAGATGGTTGAGTCATTCTGTTGTTTTTTTATATACTTTTTTGCCATTCTTTTCATGAAATAGACAAAGCTTTCTAAGAGCCTCAGTTTTACTTACCAAGCCGAGTGCTGTCAATGAAGCATGTTGTTATTCAGTCATAAATCAGGAAGAAATTGCAAATACCAAGGAAAAATCGCATACTCACTTGGAGTCTTACTAAGTGAGTCATCTTTTTTTCTTTAAGAGTTTATCTATTTATTGGACAGAGAGAAACACAGCTAGAGAGGAACACAAGCAGGGGGAGTGAGAGAGGGAGAAGCAGGCTTCCTGTAGAGCAGGGAGTCTGATGTGGGGCTCGATCTCAGGACTCCGGAAGGCAGACGCTTAATGACCGAGCCACCCAGGAGCCCCCTAAGTGAGTCATCTTGTCAAAATGAAGCAATGCGGAGGGTGTGTGAGGCTGACAATGGCAAGGCACACAGAGCGGTGGGGGGCCAGGGTGCTGAGAGCATCGGGGACGTCGAGGTCTGGAGCATCTAGACCTGCTGGGACCTCATAGGCTGGGCGTTTGTGCTGTAAAAAGAGAGAAGCCCAGCTAGCTGCTAGTGTGACCAACCCCCACCCAGAGGTTTAAGCCCCAAGGGCTGTGTGACTGCACTGTGGGTGTCTTCATCACACATTTGGGTTTTCTATATGTTTGACATCTGGGGGGCCTCTCTGACCCCAGAGGACTGTTCCTCCCAGGACCAGCTGATTCCTAGAGATGGTGAGGACTCTTTCTCTAAACCAAGCGACCCAGAGCCCACACTGCCAGTCACCTCCTCTCTGGAATGCCTGCATTCCAGGCAAATACCCCCTGCCTTCATCATCCTAGAGCCAGGGACACTAGGGACAGCCGTCTCTGCCCCAAAGCCCATTGAAATCATTCCAACCACCTACCCTCAGCCTGCTCACCATGCCTCCCCTGCTGCTTCCCGTGGAAACCACAGTAAAGCTTCTGGCCCTTGCTGTCCCCCTCCCTCTGCCTCCTGACTGGTCCTGGTGGTTCCCTGTGTGGCCTCGTGTGGCAGAGCATGGCCCCCTTCTCTCGGAATGGCCAGTAAGACAAGCTGTCTTTCCAGTGGCTGTAAGCTTCCAATCTGGGGATTTGTGGTACCTGAATAATAGTAAAAAAAAGGAAAAATAGTAAAAATAATAATAAAAATAGTTAAAAAAAGAAATATAATAAAAATAATAGTAAAAATAGTAAAAAGAAAGTACCTGAATAAAATGTTAACAAGATGGTAAAAAATAATAGTAAAATAGTAAAAAATAAATAGTAAAAACAGTAAAAAAAAAATAAAGAGTTTTAAAAAGAAGTAAAGCACCCAGAAAATAGTAAAAAAAAAAAATTAGTAAAAAATAAAATATCAAAATAAAATAGTAATTTCAAACACTCTGCTCCCGCCCTCTCGGGGGCCCAACTTCACTGGTCACACCCGTTGCTGCAGGGAGTCCCGCCAGCGTCTGTCTAGGACCCACGTTGGAGTCACGCCCCGACACCAGCCAGGGGGGCACGCGGGTCCCTGGGCAGCTGTGTTCCGCCCGGTGGCTGTGTGGGCAGAGGGCCAGGCCTGGCTCGCTGAGCACCCCCCCCAGCAGGGCCCCCCGCTGAGCTGCCCCCCGCTAAGCCCCCCTCCCGCTGAGCCCCCTGCAGGGCCCCCCCGCAGGCAGACACGACCACGACAGTGCTGTGACTTCATCTGAGGGGTGCCCTGGGGTCTCAGGCCAAATGCAGGTGGTGGTCCTGTCACCAGGTTCCGGAGTTTATTAGACTGTGCGGGTCCCTGACCTTTTCCTCTTCATCTCTATTCTCAGGGCTCCTAGCGCTGCCCGAGCCTTCGCGGGGCCTCCATAAAGAACTGAATCGAATTTTCCATTCAGACAGAATGAAAATTCGCTCTTGTCACATTGACGGAGAAATGTCGTCATCCAAGGGGCACAGCCATCATAAATCAATTAGTCTCTTTGGTTTTATAAACGTAATCTGCTTTTTGATCACCTGGAGAGAGTCTGAATTAAGCAAATGGGTCTCAGCACTCATTCCATGTGAGGCAAAGTGCACATTCGTGCAACACGAAGAAACACCATGTGGAGCTAGGTTCACGGGGCCAGGGGGAGCCCCGCGAGGGGATGACACCAGCAGGTGCTGCCCACGTTAGGACTGCCCTACAAAAGTGCTCTGAGAGCAGGAGCGGGCCCACTTCCCACTTGTGGGACCAAGTGTGCTCAATGCCGTCGGGAAACACAACTTTAACATCGTCTCCAGTGTCCCTCAGGCTTTCTCATCTCCTGAATCTACTTGGAGCAGCTCTTCATCCCTCGAGGATTGAAGTTCCCATGGGAGCTGGGCTGCTCAGAAAAAAGGGCAGCAGATGAAAGCTAAGGGGAGGGACTCCTGGTCAAAGTCCTGGGGGCTCTGAGCTGCCCCCGAGGCTGTTCCAGGAGTGGCCTGTCCTGGTGGCGCTGGGGGTAAGGGGGTGTGATCCCAAGCAGCCCCAGTATTGTTCTGCTGGGCACTAAAAAAGGAGAGAGCTCCACATCTCCTTTGCACAGAAGCAAGGATATGCAGTGACTGTAGTTAATATATATGCATCTATCAGTAAAGCAGAACCTAGGAGATGCCATCCAGCGGGCCAAGGGCATTCTCCCTCTCTCCAACCTCACAGCCTGGTTTTCAGCGGGCTGATGGTTCTCTGTGCAGAGACGGCAGGTGCGCCCACAGACTCAGATCTCCGGCCTGCAGACGTGGATCGAACACCAGCTCCGAGGCTCTGGCCTCGACTAGGGGCAGCCATGGTGCACATGGATGTTACAGCAGTGACCAAAACATGGGGGCCTAAAGGGGTCTGTTTTTACCCCCCAGGTGGTGGCTACGCTGGGGACCACGTCCTGCTGCTCCTTTGACAATCTCCTAGAAGTGGGTCCTATCTGTAAGTATCTGATCGGATTTTCTTCTGGAAAATGTTCTCGATATAGGAAGACTTTAATGGACCTTTTTCTCTGGACTCTTCTTTATACTAATAGAAGTCAAGGTCGTATTATAATATAGTATATTTAGATAGTATAAACATAATGGGATGTTCACATATTAATAACTTCATATTTAAATGGTTTGCTAGACTCTTCTATTTGCAAGAGCATAAATCTCATTAGCTTGAAACCCACAACCCAGAAATGTGGCCTAATTGGACCAGAGCTGAGCTTGGCTGAACCAAGCGCTACTGGTAAGAAAAAACTCTTGCGTGCCACGCAGTGTGGCCACGAGCCTGTGAGGCTCCGCTGCCCCCCGCCTGCCCTCCCCGAGAGGATAAAGTGAAACTCTTCAAGCAAGCCCTATGAGGCTTGTGCACCTGCAGGACTGACAGTTCCCATCCCTGAATGAAGCCTGGTGTGTCTTCTTCAGCCTTCCTGGAGTGACTGAACGCAGTTAAGCAAATTACCTAACGTGATCAAGCTGATCCATTCTGAAACCCTGGATTTCTCTGGAGAAGGACAGGCTTGCTGGGCCTTTCGGGGTCACTCTCCCCTCCGGCCTCCTTTACAGCACACAGGTGGTCTTCTGGGGGGATGAGGAGTCAGAGAACCCCAAAGGTGGAATGTGAGCAAGCACTGTGTCTCTAACGTTGCCCCTTCAACCCACCGCTCTGGACACCCAGCCGGTCCAAGAGGGGTTTCTGAGACAGAGACCTTCTCTTGGGCAGGGGCATGGCTTCATGAGCCCCTGCCCCTGTCCTCAGGACATGGTGCCCCACTCCCCCAGCTCCAGGGCACTCACTGCCCCAGGACTCTGGGACAGATCATCAAGGCAATCTGGGATCCTATGGAGGCTTTTCAGGCCCCCAGACCACATTTCCGTGGCTTGTGTTGGACAGCACACCACCCCCGGGCACCAGCCCCCCAGCCCCGTGTGTGTTATCCCACCTCTCCTAACAGGGATCCCCCTATGCCCAAGCTTGGGCAGCAGGGCCCAGCCTGGTCACAAAACACCCATGCAGCAGCCCAGGCCTGCCCCTTCAAGCTGTGGGCCCTCCCGTCCCAAGCTTTGGGTCCCCATCTGTAAGGCACACTGGTCGAATGTCAGTCCTTCCCTCGCAGGGCTCTTTTGAGGGTGAGTTCAGGCCCAGAAACCATGGAGACCCATGGGGCATGGAGGCAGGCATTCCAGGGACTGGTCGTGCCCACGGGCTGTGGCCGTGGATGTCCCTGATCACACAGGTTTCCCTGTAGCACGTGTGACTTGTGGCAGACAGCGGTGACAGCAGCTGGCCGAGGGCAGTGATACAGAGCCCGAGGCTGGGACAGGGATGCAATGGGCTGGCTTAGGCCCGCAGTTTGCCCACTGCAGACCCTAGCACGCTGGGCCAAGCGCTGGGCGCCCCTCTGACTCAGATGTCAGGCTGGGAACTGGATGTCCCTGACAGAGACTGGCTGATATCGTGCCCGGGCTCTTGGATTTACAGGGCTGGAGCTCTTCGGCAGGGCAGAGCCCATGCGGTCCAGGCCGCTGATGGCCCAGGGCTCGGGGGCAGCCAGTGCTCACAGAGCCCTGGGGCATAGGGGACCCAGATCAGGCTGTCCCGCGGTCCTGGAGCTCCCAGGTGGCCGTGGGAACTTCGAGCTTCGTGATGGTCACCAAATTCTCAGCATTCACATAGAGCTGCTCTGCGATCCCGAGTAGGTTCCATTCTGGGGTATGATCAGAATAAACCATTAAAACAACATAGTCAGTTTTTTATCCACTATGACTTGAAAAAAGACGCTATATGCCAGAAGGCTGTTTTCTCCAAACCGCTGCTTTAAGAAAGACTTTTTTTTCTTGGTTCCTTTTAAAACAACTCGCCAGAAAGACACTTGGTCTTGCTTGGTCCAGCTGGATGAGTCAGTGGAGGTTTCCAGCAAGTTTTATTGGGGAGAGGATGAGAGGAAGAAAGCAGGTAGCTGAAGGCGACAGGTGGGAGGCGTGACGGTGGGAGGCAGAGGATGGGGTCCCGGGGAGCGTGGAAGGGGAGCAGAGTGCACAGGGCAGCTGAAGCCCCACCCCGAAGCCCCGGCGTGGTGGGAGGGGTGTCCCTGGTAGCACAGGAAGGGTGGAGGGGTCCCAATCCCCCAAAGACTGCCCTCACTTCCAACACCTTCCAAAACTACCCTCCACCTGGGTATGGTTTATTGGGGGGGGGGGTGTATACGGTGGAATTCAAGAAGGGACCAAACTCCTGTCTTCTCCCTCGAGGTTGTGCATGGCTAGGTCCCCCCTGATTACGATGACAATACACGGAGTGTGGGATGCCCCTCCTTGCCATGGAAGTTCACCGAGCTCGTAGCACCAGAATTTGACTGGGGCTCAGTCACATGCCCCCCTACCTGGCTGACATGTAGTCTCCAGCTCCTCAGGGAGCTCCAGCTAATACCTTCTGTCCCTAGCTCCTACAGAAGATGAACAAACATGGCCCGAAGCCGCCATCATATATCCTACAGATGCACCTGGGGACCAAAGACCCGGGGAGGAAAGGGCTTGTAGGAGGCAGGACATTCAGGGGCTGGAGGTCACCTCCCGGGAGCCAAGGGCAAAGATCAGAGCTGTTCTGGAGTAAAGTCACGAACCTACAGCACAGCTTCCCCTGCTGACCCTCTTTCCCTTCCCTCCTGAACACCCCAGGCCTGTCTTTCCTTCCGACTGCCCTCTTTCCAGGTCTCCCACACATTCCAGGATGGGTTGTCAGCTGCTTCTGGAACCTCTTCCCCTTCCTCCTGCCTTCATGGCCTGTGTCCTTCCTGGCTCGTGGGCAGTGGCCGGTGTGGGCGAGCGGTGGTCTCCAAGCAGAAATCCCATGTCCTCCGTCCAGAGGTTCTGTGCTCCTGCCGGCTCCTGGCCACGTCCACACGAGGCCCACACACCCTCCACCCCTCCACCCATGAATCACGCTTCGGGGTGCTCAGACCCCAACCACATTGTGACCCTCTGTGGCCATGTGGCATGTGTGCGGGAGACATTTGGTCTGGATCCAACCCAGGGCTTTGATTCCTCCCACCCGGAAGCTCAGACGGAATCAAGGCTTTGAAATGCCTCCTAGAGCTTTTATCAGCAGAGCTCAGAACCACTCGTCACTCCGCAGGGCATCGTGCGCGATTAGCAAACCTCACCCGTGGAACCGTTTCATCTGTCAGGTGTCACAAATGCACCTGCGGGGGGCTGACTGAGCCCTCCAGGCGCTGCCCTGACCCAGTTCGGGCAGGACAGGACACCTGCTCCTCATCAGAATGCCCCAACCTTTGGTGGTGATGGGTTTCGTGATGGGCTTTAAGTGCCCAGCACACAGGGAGGGACTCAACATGCCCCTTGCATGTATGTCTCACCAATCTTGGACCTGGCGTCATGAGAGGCCCTTAACGAATGTTATCTGGTCTCTCCCTTAGGTTTCAGGTGCTATTTTTATGTCCGTTTGCCCATGAGGGAGAATGAGCTTGAAGGGACATAAGGGCCCTACAGCTGCTGGGTGGTTGGAGGCAGGGACTGAACCCGGATAGCCCCAACTGAGGGAGCACATTTAATCAGGACGCTCTTCCACCTGCTGAGGAAGACGTGGTCCCTTCCTGCCAGGCGATTGTGGTGAGGCTGGAAAACACAAATCATATTCGTGAAGGAGCCTGGGATGATTGCAGACAGCATAAAATCAATGAGCATGCTTCGTGTCGAGATGGAGTGGTGGAGGATAGAGGGCACTGGGGCTGTGCACCCCGCTGTTCCCCAAGGAGTTTGTGGGATGGCTTGGCCAGGAAAACTGGGGGGCAATTCCCAGTGGACGAGATGGGAGAAGGCCGAGAAAGGGGGTGTACCTGGGATGAGGTGTGTGAGGAGCCCAGAGGGGGAGCCCATGCTGACCCCTTAGAGCATGAGCGCTGACCTTCAAGTCAAGCAGGGAAGCTGATCCCATTTTCCTCATCTTCTACGCAATCCCTGAGCACCTGCTCTCTGCTAGCACCATCCGGGGCCAGCTCAGGACCTCTGCCCTCAGCTCGCTTGTCTTCAGACCCGAGGAGCCTGTTCGCGTCCAGAACCAGGCCAACAAATGTGGTTGATGGGCCGTATGCAGCGGAAACCTCGGCTGGGTGGAGACGGTCATCAGGCCCCCGTGAGCACGGCATGCCCTGCGGAACTCATCAGTCTCCTCTGGGTTTCAGGTAACAAGGAGGGCATGTGGCTTCACATTGATGCCGCCTACGCAGGCAGCTCCTTCATCTGCCCTGAGTTCCGGCACCTTCTGAATGGAGTAGAGGTGGGTGTGCTTTTTATCTTTAAGAACACCATTTTTTAAAAAGATGTATTTATGTATGTATGTATGTATGTATGTATGTATGTGTGTGTGTATGTATTTTAGCGGGGGAGGGGCAGAGGCAGAGGGAGAGAGAGATTCCTCGAGCAGACTCCGTGCTGAACGTGGAGCCCGATGGGGCTCACTTCACAATCCTGAGGTCATGACCTGAGCCGAAAGTGAGATTCAGTCGCTTAACCCCCTGAGCCACGCAGGCGCCCCTCTGTTTAATAAGATCCCTGTTTGAAAGTGTTATGTTATCAGTGACTTCTCCTTATAAGGCTGTGACATGCTATTTGTCATTGCTGTGGTTTGTTTCAGCAACTTATTTCCGATCACATTCTGTGATTATCAGAAATCTGATTTCCTTTAAAGGGGGGTTGGGAATCTGCCCAGTCATACGACCTGTCTTCTGGAAATGCACCTGACATTGGCCAGTCTTTTTCTGCCCTGCACACATCCCAGGCAGGGTTCTCATGGTAGGATACATTTTAGCATCTGCAGCTGTGGGGAGACATTTAGGAAGAAAATAAATTCTAATGCCTTTCAGATCAAGAGGCCATGGATACAAGCAACCTGCAGTTTTCTTCGATCTAGTTCAGTGAGAGCATGGTCTTCCCAGGCCCCTGGGCATGGTATTACTTTAAAAGATATTGAATGAGCAGTCACACATGCATTTAAATATCTTATACCGCTTTTGGAATTTGGAAATCATGGCCTGTAATTCCATGGAGACATCTGCTGCTTTTGGGAAATAGTCATCAAAACTATCAACCAAATACTCTGTTTCTTCACGGGGCCACAGAGGGTAATGGGGTACAGATGCAATGCAGAGAGATGACATTACAGGGGTGCCCTGATGTGTCATTTCAGACGCATCTAGGATATCCCTCCAGCCAGGAACTCAGTTGCAGACACAGTGAAGGGTCCAGAGAGACAGACTTTGCAGGGAGTCTGAGGGAAGGGACAGAGGAGTCACAGTCCTGACTTCATGCTCAGAGGCAAGGTTTCCTGAGACCCCAGGCCACACTCTGTGCAGGGGTTCAAGATGTGGCCATTGGCATTAGGTGACTATTTGAAGGCCAGCTCTACCCGGGGACAAGTCATGTGTCTCTGTGGGCAGATTAGTGGCATCTCTGCACCTCCAAAGTGGATTTAGTAATGATACCTCCTTGGAGGGGTTGCTGCAAATATCCCGAGTTAATCCCATTTAAAGTGCTTCAAAACAGCGGCAGGCACACAGTGAGTCCCTATGCATGAGCTGGATCTTTTATTATCTTTCACCGCGGCTGCAGAGCCTGTCCCTGAGAACTTCTCTCCGCTCTCCTGTCACGCAGCCCATTAATTTTCTAATTGCTGATCTGGATCCTCATAATGCCACAGTACCAGAAAAGTGGGTGTCGGGTATAGCATACAAATATTCCCATTTCCAGAAGGAATCCCCCCACTCCTGGCTGCTGATGAATGAATAGCATTCTCCTTCAATGTCCCCCTCACATCCATGCATTTATTCCCTCACTCACGCGATGATTACTCATGGATCCCTGGAGGTGCCCCGGACCTCAGCTCAGCTCTGGGGAGGGGCTGCTACATGGGGCTTCCAAAGGCCCCTGTCAGTATGAGGGAGGGGGTGGGGATGGCTGGTGAGAAGTTCCGCTAAACATGCCAGCACCCTGCCCTGTGCCATTCATCGCCATGGCGCAGCTGGGTTTGTGGGTGTTAGGAAAAAATAAACCTCAATACCATATAAACAACTCCTCTTACAGATGTGATGCCCATGACTGAGAAGGTCTGCCCCCACACCCCAGGGACGGAGGGCAAAGCGTTCAGTGAGGATCCGTGTGTCTGCCCCCAGGATCTGGTCTTTCTAAGTATCAGGTTAAGGATGGTACAGTCTTTTCCCACTGCTACTCTCCTCCTCCCCTTGATCCCAGGCCCGGGGGTTTCAGCTTTCATGTGGGGGATGGCTAAGTATGAGGCCCACCACAGCGCTGGGCCCTGGAGCACGATGGTATCTCCAGCAGACAGGATTTTCATGCCTGACACTGAGTCATTTCCACGTCTCCCGCATTGTTCTTGTGGGGCGAGGGCCTTGCTGCTCGGCTGGGCAGATAAGGGGGCCGCAATTTCCTGCTGCATCCCCAGCCGGGAGATAAGAGCTCCTCTCCCTGCCAGCAGGAAGAGCACACAGCGGTTGAGTAATGAAAGACGATTAAAGAGACCAGCACCCCACCCCACCCCCGGGATGGAGCTAATAAAAATCTCGGCAAACAAAGCTCTTCTTTCATATTTTGTCTCCGTTTACCGACAAATGAAACGCGTTTTCATTTCCCGTCTCTTTCTCAAAGTCGCTTTTATTGAAACGTGGAAGGAAATGAATCTGCTCCCCCCAGAGCAGGTTGACGCTCAAAGTTGCCAGTCAGCTGAGCAGATGTCTCCCTGCTGGTGGTGGTGGTGGGGGCGCCCATCCCAGGCTGCACCCCTGGGCTACCCCATGCTCATTTTCACATTGCATCTTGTTGACTGCTCTCTGGTCAAATGTTCCCCGTTCATCACAAGCCACTGGGAGTCCATAGCCATCACGGTGTCCCTGGGATCACCGCCCAGCCGGCTTTCCACCCGTCAAGCTTAACAACCACAAATCTGCAGCAGTCATGGCACAGCCTTCCAACTGGAGTGTGTACTCTGTGTCAGGGGTTGGGCTGAGGGCTTCCTGGTGGTGACGATACCATGATTTCTCCGTAAGGCAGCCATTCCCATTCTGGTCCACACGAAGTAAGCCGTTGAGCTGAGATCTTCAGCCCAGAATCAGCTCTGTTAGGAGCTCCAGCGTTCGTGAGCTAACGATGTGTTCTTCCCCCTTGAAAATGAACACACAGAGATGCAGAGAGGTCAGGTGGCTGCCCAAGCTACTTCCAGAGCCCAGACCTGCCTAGCTGCCCTGGCATCCCCAAGCCCCACGGCCTCGGTGACCTCTCATCCGTGTGGAATACGTTCAAGAAAACAAATTGTTAATTATCATGTGTGCAGTCTTGTTTTCTAACTAGACATTCATAACTGAAATGTCTTCTTTTTGTCATTACTATTCCTTGGCAGTTTGCAGATTCATTTAACTTCAATCCTCACAAGTGGCTGCTGGTGAATTTTGACTGCTCCGCCATGTGGTGAGTTTCCCCATGGGCTGGATGTCAATGACCCTGTGCCCCCTGCGCTTGACAAGAGTGACTTTCTAGGGAAGAAGGCTGCCAGGGGCAGATAACATCCCCGGAGGAACGCGTTCGTCGTTCCCTGAGCCCCGCTTGCCTCCCTTCTGAACCGTGGCTGCAATTCTTGTTAAATCTGACCCCAGTAGTAAACTGTCGACCAGAACATAGAATTACAGCACAGCAGCACATGAAGCAAAGGTTCCTAGAGGAAACTCGGGAGCTGGCTCTAACTAGCATTAACAAAAATAATGCAAGGAACTCGAAATTTGGTGGCTTCTATGTTTTCATTCTTAGTTGTTGAACGAATCTAAGGGTCGAGGCTTAAAAGCATTTGATCAGGAAAATGAAGAGTACTCCTATTTTTCACGAAGTTCCTGAAAATTCTTAAGAGAGCCATAATTATGTTGGTTATATTTAGAGCAAGAAAAAGAATTCAGAAATTTAAGTGGATGTCATTTCCATCACGTAGATGATGTTCAAAGAAACAGAGGGAGTTGGGAGTGATATGGGAAGAGTGGAAACTGATTCTTCTATGTTCATCATGGGAAGAAGGAAGTTAATAAGCCTTTAGATTGGGGGGCCTTGCATGAATTTTGTGCAAAATCGTTTGGTGTAAATGAATGAATGGTTTTCACCCCGGAGGGGTGAAGAAAGCAGTTCTCACCCACCCCACCGGAAGTCTGTTCTCTGGTTTAGTGAGTGATCCAGGCTCTTTGACTATTTGGTCCAAAGATAAAATCACATTTTCAGTGCTTTACAAAAAATAGATTCAAATCAATTCTTTTTGTGGTCAGCCTTTGACCCAAACTTTGATACATGATTTTAAAGCCCCTTCGGGTATGAGCGTTGCAGACTTATCTCTGTTCAGAATCCTAGTAAGGATCTATACAAGACACAGCTTTTATGAAGGTCAGTATTCTCTTGTATTCTCATGGCTGCGTCTATCTATTTTATTTAAAGTGGAATGATTGAAGCTTAGCTCATGTAGTGTGTCAGAAGTCCCCTTTTTTGAGCTTTAATTGGGACTGAAGTGTAATTCTGATCTGCTCTTGTGCTTGGCCAGATTGTGGGTCCTGGGCCCAGCGCTGGCACGGAGCCAGGAGGGACCATGCCGCCTCTGTTTTGGGAAGGGGTGGCCTTGGCGTGAGCTGCCCGGGGAGCCCACAGCATCCTTAGTGGCCAGTGAGGTGTGAGGCCAAGAAAGTCATACGCACAGCCTGGAGGCTTGTTGGGGGTGAAGCGATGGGGACCAGGAGGGCTGCTGGGTGGATGGTGTTGGCCAGAGGGGCTCATGGTGCACCCAGACATTTCACTCCTTACCTGGGCAAAAATAATCATATCGGACATAGGTGTTTAGGGGTGCCCGGGGGGCTCAGTCAGTTAAGCGTCTTGACTGTTGATCTCAGCTCAGGATCATAGGGTTAAGCATTTGGGGCCACAATCTGTGATCATAAAAGCTATGATAAGGATGAATAGAAAAACGTGGCCTCCTGCCCTTGGGTCCAAAAAGGCAGTGCATCAGTTAAGGACGAGAGAAGATAGCTCCATCCATGGCGTGGGGGAGAAGGGTCCAAGCCTACCACAGGGCATGGTGTGACCAGGGCTGCTGTGGGAAAGACGCAGGGAGTTCAGGGCTGAGGCCATGTCGCTGGGAGAAAGACAGAGGTGAGGCTTATTGCCTACCAAATAAAATTGCATGTTAAATGTTAGGGTGAACCCCAGCATTTGCAATTTTTCCCCAGAGAAGGGTAATCGGTGTGGGGGACCAGGGGGAAGATGGGGGAAGTCAGTTTTTGAGAAGCTCTCTGCCCGCCTGTGGATATGAAAGGCCAAAGACAAGCATCCAAGTTTGAATTGTGGGAGAGGATATGCTTTCGGGTCCTGAGCTGCTGGGGTCCTGGGCAGAACGATGGTCGAGGATTTCGAGGTGATTTCGGGCATGTGGGGCAATCCATTCTCCCCCAAACCGTAGGGCTCATCCCGTGATTTCATGAACATGGAATATTGGTGGACAGGATCTGATGTGGAAGGATTTGCATTTCAACAAAGAAAACGGCCACTGTCTGCTGCGTCAGGCACCGTGCTAGGTCCCTTCTGAAAAATCAGAGACTTACGTCCTCATGATTCTGGAGCCCGGACCACGGAGGCCAAGGGGCGAGCACCGCTGCTTTCTGGGTGCCTCTGCATGGTGTGCAGATGCCATGTCCCTTCTGGGTCCTCCTCTTGTGAGGACATGGTCACACACCAGTCACGTTGGATTAGGGCCCAGGAGTGTGACCTCATTTTGACTCATTTTGCCTCTTTTTTTTTTTTTTTAAGATTTTATTCATTTATTTGACAGAGAGAAACACAGCCAGAGAGGGAACACAAGCAGAGGGACTGAGAGGGGGAGAAGCAGGCCTCCCGCCAAGCAGGAAGCCCGATGTGGGGCTCGATCCCGGGTCTCCAGGATCATGACCCGAGCGGAAGGCAGCAGCCCAACCAACTGAGCCACCCAGGCGCCCCTCATTTTGCCTCTTAAAACCCCATGTCATTGTGTGGTCACATTCTGAGGTCCTGGGGGCTTAGGGTTCTAGTCTATGACTTTTGGGGACAGGACACAATTCAGCACATAGTGGTGCTCACAAGAAATTACGAGATAAAACCATAAGGCTGACATTCAGGGATTTAAACCGGGTCAGCTTATTTTATTTCATTTTTTATTTTTTAAAAGATTTTATTTGTTTATTTGACAGAGAGATCACAAATAGCCAGAGAGGCAGGCAGAGAACGAGGGGGAAGCAGGCTCCCCGCTGAGCAGAGAGCCCGATGTGGGGCTCAATCCCGGGACTCTGGGATCATGACCTGAGATGAAGGCAGATGCTTCACGACTGAGTCACCCAGGCGCCCCTACATGCAGCTTTTTAATGTCTCACTAATTAATGTGAGCCCTTACAGCACCATTTCTGTAGGTCCAAGATGCGGGCCTGAGCAGGCCTGGGTGGGACACAGGCCTTCCGCCCCCACAGCCCCGCTGGCCTCTGCACCGAGTCCCCGGGCCAGCTGGCCGTGTGCACAGGTGGACGCCAGGCTCCTCTAGCACGTGCACTTTAAGGGTTATGCTTGCACGGGAGCTGAGCTGGTATGGGAATTGTCATCCCTATTTTTTAGATGAGGCAACCGGTTCTGCCCATGGGCACACGGTTCTCTAGGCCAGAGCCACAAATTATTAATGGCAATGCAGTCAAGTTTTTAAAAAATACTGAGTAGGGTCGGCTGGATAGCTCAGTCGGCTTAGCATCCGACTCTTCATTTGAGCTCGGGTCATGATCTCAGGGTTGTGGGATCAAACCCTGCATGGGGCTCCTTGCTCAGCAGAGAGTCTGCCTCTCCCTTTGCCTGCCGCTCCCCTGCCATGGCTAGTGCTCTCTCTCTCTCTCAAATAAATAAATAAAATCTTACAAAAAAATCTTACCAAAGGAAAAAAAGAATGCATGCACAAAAATCGATACACATTTTATAAATACCTATGCAAGAAAGAGCATGGAACACATTAGAATTGTTCTGGATGGATGGAGAATTAGAGGACGAGAGCTGGTTTTCTTGGTGGGAATGAGGCAAAATCAGGCCCCAGTGTGTTTCCACTTTTGTTCAAGCTGTCAGTTGGTTCCACTTTCCCACTGACTTTTGGAAATAGTGCTGGATTAATGCATGGACAGCAACAGGCCAGAGAGGAAGAGAGGGACGACAGCCTCCCTCCCTGAGCTGTGGGCCACTGAGCACGCTCGCTCCCGCTCCCAAAGGAAGGGGGGGGCCCTGCCTGTTTGAGGACTACGAGGATATGTAAAAGAAGGCAATGCCTTGGGAAATGGTGCCAGGAGTGCATAGAGATTAAAAGTTGAGACTCTACTCGGAGGCTCCTTTGCACTGTCCTGAGTTTCTATGGACTCCAATATGAAGGTTTTGATATTCTAAGAGGTCATTGTGGTAAAATATGTCAACAAAATAGGAAACAGGTAATAACCCCCTTGTAACAATCAGATTTCAGGAAAGATAAGCATCGCTTTAGATCCCTAAGAGTTGAAGACAAATAATCTTAAATTCCGAATTTTTGCTGATACACAAGTACGGTATAAATGTGGTTTGTTTGTTTGTTTGTTTGTTTGTTTTTATTGCTCTCAGTGGCTGTTTTGTATTCCTTAAAATCAGAAGAGTCTTTCTTTTGTGTAATGAAATTTTACCAATGGTTAGTCTGTAATTTAAAGTAGACATATTGGCCATTTTCTCCAAATATTGAAACGGACAAGATAATTAGACTTTCAAAAACTTGCAAACATTATAAGCATAGGAAATACATTTCGTAATGATTTCATTATTCTGCTCATAAGTTTTTTTATTGTTCATTTGATTTTAATCTTGTAAATATGAGCCATTCTGCTCAGACCTCAGTATCTGTTTAATACTAGATTTTCAAAAAAAAAGCCTCAGAGTCCACATATGCCAAGGGAAAATTCTACTCTATCTCTAAAAAGAGGCTTGATGCCTTTTTCCAAATAAAATTTAAATTTTATCACAAGTTGTTTTATAGCTTTTCCATTCTGTTACACTGGATTTCTTTTGAAGTTCAGTTTCTTGGGAAAATGGCCGGTCACTCTGTTATGGCAAGATTGGATGCTAGAACTTGCTTTTAAGCATGTTTGCACAGTTTTCTGTCAATCTTTTGGTTTTCTTTGTACTTTGGTCCCAGTGCCCTTTCCCATCCTGAAGGCTTCGCTCGGTATCAGGACGTAACAGGAGCCAAGAGCCCTCATTCCGTGAACCTCACACAGTGTTGTAGATTTAGAGAAAGACAATGCAGATTTCCACACAAGGCAGGAGTCCCTCCCCCCCCCGCCCCCGGGGAGGGGCTCGATCCCAGAACCCTGGGATCACGACCTGAGCCGAAGGCAGACGGTTAATGACTGAGCCACCCAGGTGCCCCAAATCTTACAGCTATTAAAGATGATTATATACAGCTCTTTCTAATATAGCTATATCCACTATAGTTATTAACAAAATCATTATTCGTCAAAAGTTAAATTTTTCACTCAACAGGAGCTTCCAAATTCTCCTAATAGCAAACTTTACCAAGTTGTCAAAGATGTTGTCTAATCATGAGCACATTTCACAGAGAACAGCAAAGAACACACGCACCTGCTCTCATGTCATGAAGTTCGGGTACCTTGGATTCCAAAACCAGATGAGAAGCTGGGGGGAAAAGAAAAAAGCTACGGAGAAAGAAAACAAAAGCAAGAAAGAAAAGCAAAGCTTGTTTTGCTCACAAATTTAAACATGAGAATTTTGACATCAAATATTAACATATACAATTCCGTGATGTTTAAGGAAAAGGAGACTGTATATCATGACCCAAATGTGTTGATTCCAGGGATGCGGGATGGTTTAAAAATATGAGAAGGCTTTTAAATGTCATTTGCTGTGTAAAGAATCAAAGGGAACAGAATCATCATTATAGTAGATGCAGAAAAAGCATCAGGTGAAATTCTATACCTGTGCCAAACAAAAATTTTAGTAAAATAGAACAGAAGAGAACTGTTATTTTGATGAAAGATATCTACCAAAACACTGCAGTAAGCCCATTTGTAATGGCGACATATTAGAAACACGCCCTTTAAGATGAAGGAAGAATAAAGACTCCTATAACTCACGTTCAGTTCAATTCCTTCTCCTGGCCTGCATAGAAAGAGACCAAAGGAAGTAAAAGTATAAGGATTACAACAGAAGCCATGAAACTCCCGCTTTTGTCAGATGATGTGACTGCCCTAAAAAAAGAAAAAAAAGAGAAATTTAAAAGAAGACAAAAGAATTTCTAGACGTACATTTTTAAGCTTTTACATATATAATAAAGAGCACATGTAATGGGGGGCGGGGAGAAGGAAAGGGACAGAGAATCCCAAGCTGACTTCATGCTCAAGGTAGAACTCAACTTGATCATGACCTGAGCCAAAATCAAGAGGGATATGTAACTGACTGAGCCCCCCAGGTGCCCTAGCACATGTAATTTTTGTAAAAAAATTTTTATGTGGTATGATAAATACCATATTTTTACAGTATTGTAATTTTGTATGATTTGTAATATTTTTAGAATTTTACAGTATGATAAATTGTAAATTAAAAAGTACCCTTTATAATGGCAGGACGAGACACAAGGTCAGGACAAATGAAGGTATTGAAAGTTGGGCAGATTCTTGAGGGGAACATATACAATGATTTGGAATCCGTTCTGGAAGTCCTCGCTGAGCTGGGGTTCACGCTGTGTTCGTGGTGAGCGTGGAAGCCCAGTACTGCCATAATGAATATCCCGGCTGGGTATTTTTGTGGCACTCAGTGAGGCTGAGCCAATATTTACACGGGCCGGAATAGCCAAGGGAAACATCGAAGAATACTCTTCCGGGTTGTTCCCCATCCAACATCCATGTGCAGGTAAAGTCCTCATAGCTCGGGCAGGACGCAGTGAAGCCGAGACCAGAGGGGACAGCCCAGAAACAGCCCCCCAGTGATCTGGATTCCCTGGTAGTTATGTAACTTTTAGGGTCCGACACAGGATATTAGACGCAAACCTCTAATATCCTCCAAAAGGAACAGTCTTTTTTCCCACTCTAAGGAAACATCAGGGGGCGCTTGGTAAATGCAACATGACTCCACATCCTTAGAAATCAGAAATGCACATAAAACCCTGGGCCATCCTCCAGGGCACCTACAGGCTCCCTGGTTGCGTGGTTTGTTTCACAATGAGTGACGAGCAAGAGGAGAGGGGACAGACTGTGGTCTGCTGGTGGGGCCGTCCAGCGAGGTGGCCAAGCGAACAAGCTCTACACCGACCCCCCGGTCAGAAGCCCAGGGGCAGAGTTTGGAGACAAAAAGCAGGTCAGGGAAAAATACACAATGATGCCATTCATCTTTAAACAGCTTCTGTCTATGTTCTGTTTAGAAACGTGCAGGGGGCGCCTGGGGGGCTCCGTCCGTGAAGTGTCCGACTCTTGATTTCGGGACCGTGAGATCGAGTCCCGGGTGGGGCTCCACGCTGAGCGTCACGCCTCCTTGAGGATTCCGTGTCTCCCTCCGCCCCTCCCCCCACTCACACGCACAATCTCTCCGTGTCTCCAAAATAAACATTTAAATCTCAAAAAGAAAAAGAAAGAAACATAAAAAAAAAAATCATAGATTATGTAGGACTTTGTATGGAAGATTCCGTAGAACTCCTCGGGAGTGATAGGGCCACGTGTGGCCGTGTGGCCTCCTCCGGGGCGCGGGGAGGGGATGGACACAGGGATCTAACTGTGTGCGTTGTCTCATCCACAGTGAGGGGGCATATCATGAGGTATACGGTCTTGCGGGACTTGAATCCTGCACACACGTTTGCATGACGAAGACATACGCTCCAAGATCATCACAGGCCTCAGCGGGAAGGGGAATCCGATTTTCATTTGCAAAGGGCAGAGTTCTACTGGGAGCCAGAAGGATTTCTACCCCTTGTGTCCTTCTGCCCCTGGCTAAGACTAAGTGTAGAGCATTCCCCAGTTCAGGATGACCAAAGGAATCCCGTACTGGGCATCCTCATAGGATGTGTGGGGTGCCCCAGAATCCCGCCTAAGGTGTGGTGTGGTCCACTTTCTTGTCCAAGGTCGAAGGCACGCAGGTCCCAGACAGCTCACTGTTGCTTACTGTCAGAGTCTGTCTTCGAACCCTTTGTTGAATTAGCACTTGAATTACTTTTCCTGAATAAATCTGGCCCTTCGCTGGCCTTCTTGCCGGTGAGTCACATCTTGCCATGCTCTTTCGTCTGCCCTGCTGTTATCTTGCAGACACTGATTCATGTAGTATCTGCTTTCAAGCCTAAGTTACCATCAGACCGACATTTCTTCTCCAGTTTGCCCTTAAGATAGTCTATTTGCCATACAATTGCTTTGAGATGGTGTCCATGCTTGTCAAATGAGGCAGAGAGGCGATTACCATAAAGTTCAGACCCCCCAGCCCGAATGCGAGTTTTGACCCGAGCGATCTGGGACCATACTGCGTATGGGGTCTGTGGACGTCTCATGGTGGGGCCATCTTCTCACCTTTAGCTTCTGTTCATCCCATGCACACCAGGCGCTGGGCCAGGACCAACAGAGGGGATGCGTGCCTCTCTGCTGCCTCTCCTCTCCTGACATCAGTTCACCAGCTCTGAAGACAGCAACTGGGCATCCCATAACGGGATTCCATTCAGACACTAAGTATCTGGACTTATCGCAGACCCCACAGGCAGAAGGGCTCCATCCCTCAAGTTGAGAGTCCACGGGTGCCCACACTTCTGTCCAACTTCTTGTAGAGCTGAGGGCTCCCATGAACCCCCTGCTCCTTCAGACTTGATAATTTGCTAGAATAGCTCACAGGACTCAGGAAGGCACTGCTCTTATGTCTACTGATTTATTTGTTTATTTTTTTTTAAAAAGACTTATTTATTTATTATTTGAGAGAGAGAGAGAGAAAGAGAACATGAGCAAGAGGAATACAGGGAGAGAGACAAGAAGACTCCTCGCTGAGCAGGCAGCCCAATGAGGGGCTCGATCTCACGACCCTGAGATCATGACCTGAGCCGAAACCAAGAGTCAGCCACTTAACTGACTGCACAATCCAGGCGCCCCATTTACTGACGTATTGTAAAGAAAACAAGCGGACAGCCAGATGAAAGACATGGGTATGGGTGTTATGAGGTGTGGGTGAAGGACACAGCAATTTCCTGTCCTGTGTCCTTCACCCATGGCACATGGCTCTGTCCCAGCACATGGATGTGTAAGCAATACCATCCTTCACCACGTAGGTATGGTTGACTGAATTGTTGGCCATTAGTCGTTAGCTCAATCTCAGTCCTAACCACTCCCCGTGACTGCCCAGAGATTAGGGGTAGGGCTCAGAGTCCTATCCTCAAATCTACTTGGTTTTCCAGGCAACCAGCCCCCACCCTGCAGCTCCCCGGGGGATCCCCACTCACCTATCATCTCATCGCCTACGAGAGCCATTCTTACCCCTCCAGAGTTTCCAAGAGTTTAGCTGTTATGTGCCGGGAACCAGGGATGAAAAGCAAATATTTGTTTATTAGATGGCCGCCTCGAGTGCTTGGAGTCTGGAGATTGCTACTTGGCTGCAGTGGGGCTTGGGGTGATGGGCGTGCAGGTGAGGGACACGCTGACAGAGCCGGGTCCAGGGAAGAGTCTCGAAGCAGCTGTGTCTGTACTCAGCCCACTGGAAGACAGACCAGGCGGAAAGGACCACGGGGCCCCATCCAAGGGGCTTCCTCATTAAGCCCCATAATTTGTTCTCTCCAACTAGGGTGAAGAAGAGGACAGATCTTATAGGAGCCTTTAAATTGGACCCTCTCTACCTGAAGCACGACCATCAGGACTCAGGTAAACCAGGGTCCTTGCTCTTTGCGACGTTCTGGTTTTGGGGGAAGGGGGTTGTGGTTGGTTTTTTTTTTTAAGATTTTATTTATTCATTTGACAGAGAGAAACACAGCTAGAGAGGGAACACAAACAGGGGAGTGAGAGAGGGAGAAGCAGGCTTCCCGCCAAGCAGGGAACCTGATGTGGGGCTCGATCCTGGGTCTCTGGGATCATGACCTGAGCCGAAGGCAGTCGCTCAACCCACTGAGCCCCCAGGCGTCCCGACTGGTCTTATTTTTATCAGAGCTGCATTTCTGCTGGAAGGCAGAGAGGAAGGTTCTTGTCTGCAGGGACCAGCCCCAGCAGCGGGGTGGGGAGGGACGCTGATGGGGCCTCTGGCTGTCTCAGTGCAGGACCTGGGGAGGGGCACACGGGGCTGGAGGGGCACAGCATAACTTTCAGTACGGGTGCGGACGCCTCCCGTGTAGGACCTTTGAAAGCATGCCTGCTCTACCGTTTCTCTGAAAGTGTGCGTCCACTCACACCTGTCCACCAGGGGGACACCGGGTGCGGCTGGGGGCTCAGGGAGCCAAGCGAAAACCCTATGATGCCTGAGCGGGATCAGCGCATCTATGTGCCTCTCACCTGTTGGGTTGGTAGACCTGCCTTCTGTATCTAGCATTGCTGGGAGGGACCAGGCTCCTCCAGGCCTGCATTCTGGCTCTGTGAGTCTTGATGACTGGGGCCCAGAGGGGGCATGACCAGGTGCTCGAGTCGTGGTGAGGAGCAGAATGTTCTCTGGCATGTACAGACGTGGGAGCAATTCCTAGAAAACACAAGATAGCTCATTATG
The DNA here is from genome assembly GCA_004023965.1 of Spilogale gracilis. Lineage (NCBI taxonomy): Eukaryota > Metazoa > Chordata > Mammalia > Carnivora > Mephitidae > Spilogale > Spilogale gracilis. The sequence goes on along the minus strand of PITA01011269.1, from coordinate 10,319 downwards.
TATGGCTGCTGTCCTAGGTCACAGCCAAAGGTCACATGGTAACAATACAGACCAGGCTCTGAGGGCGTGGCCAGGGAGTGGAAATGTAGAGTTCTCTGAGATTCTTTTTTTTTTTTCTTTTTAAAGGATTTTATTTATTTATTTGAGAGAGAGAGAAAGCATGAGCACAGAGGCCCGGCAGAGGGAGAGGGAGAAGCAGACACCCCACTGAGCAGGGAGCCCCATGTGAGACTTGTTCCCAGGACCCCTGAGATCATGACTTGCGCTGAAGGCTCTCTCTTAACCCACTGAGCCACCCAGGCGCCCCTCTGAGATACTGAACAAAGAAATAAGAATCAGATATTTAGAAGAATGATCCTAGCAATACAAAAGTTTTTTTTTCTTTTGAAAAGCATGCAATGAAAATTTTCCAAGCATGAATAGGCCTTACAGTGTAATTATTTGTGAATTTTCTTAATTTTCTCTATACTTTTACAGTTTTAAAAACATACTTAGAACTATTTAAGAATTATTCTGAGGTAGAGTGCAGACACACATCCCCGTTGATGTTCCCAGACCCCACACACCTGCTCAGATTTGCTCGGGACCTAAAACTGCCCTAAAAAAAATAAAGCCTAGTTTGTGAAAATGGAATTAGCATGAAACACAGTGAAATTCTGAAGTGACTGCCAGTCTCCCATATTACAAAAAAACACATTTCGTGTTCAGATAATAAAATCTTTGCAGTCATGTCAGTTAAATGCAACATGTGGCCCTTAAACAATGAAGTGATTCTTGAAATGAGTTTAGGCCAAGGGCATCTGAGGATGGCTTCTTGCTTGCTTTTATAGGAAGGCTGTTTCCTATTGAAGTAGTTACTATAGCCGTTAGAAATGAAAAATAATAGTTATTTGTGTTTTTCTCCTAAAAAACCCCCCCCAAAACGCAAAGCTCTTTGAGTAAATAAAGATGGTGGCCCATTTTGTGTTTCCCAAGCAGGCCACCAAAAATCAGCTGTAAGTGTTTATGGCCAGTGGATACAAGGGCCTTTTTATCTGTATGGATTCAACCCTAGCAGGGCTGAGCCTTCTATTCCGTGAAATCAATCATGTTTAGAGTATTCTACAGGGTTGTTTTTAAAGATCCTTCCTATGTAATAAAGAAGACTCCTCAACCACTGTCCCGTGGCCTCCCAAGTCGTGGCACTTGGCTCCCCAGGCTGCCGCAGCCCACCATCCTGCCGGGGGTCATTAGGACGCCCCCCGCTCATCACTGGGTGCAGGGCAAGTGCCTTCCCACATCTCTCCACTGAAGCCATGGTGCCCCCATCCCTTCATGGCATGTGAGTCTGGCTACACGGCCCTCCCACCCACTGGCTTCTTGTCCATTGTCCGTCTGTCTCCCTGGAGCCTCAGACCCAGTCGTCCCGGAACACTGCTGGGCTCGGGGCATGGTGGCCAGCAGCAGCCGTGGGAGTGGTCGCCATTCCAATACATCCGTGCATCTGCCTTGAACTTTCATGCATTCGTCTCTCGTCGCCTGTCCGTGGGAGGGGCGGGCGACGTGGAACAGGGACCCAAATACGCATCATTCGTGCTTTTTATATGCAACAGAAAATTCAGTCACAACGCCGGTGACAGGGAAAAGTGGCCACACTTGTTGCAAAGACTTTTCCAGATTAACTCTTTCATTACAAAACTGTAGCTTTGGAAGCGAGAAGTGTGAAGGGTGAGCCAGGAAGTCCCCAGAAGCCCACCCCCCACGTGCAGGTGATGACATCCCGTGGCGGTGTTTCTTGCCGGCCCTGTCTGACGCATGATTTGTTCACTGCATGCCGTTTGCAAATGTAGGAGCTGCTTGCCCCGCCTCCCTTGTAAAGACCGACCAGCCACGTAACGCCTAGTAAGAAGTTTGCACTCTAAGGACAACCGTTGCCCAAGAACTTGCATTCCTTGTGTTCACAGCAGACCGGTGTCAGGGCAGCTCCTAACTGGACTGGGTCTTCAGCTGGTCCTTAAGGACCCAGGGCCACTGAGAAGCAGGCTCCGTCTTTCACTCACCGGGTTGCTTAGCCACAGAAGCTTCTGCCTCTGAAACCCACATCCGGTAGAATTGTCCCCAAGGAAGGAAACGTTCTCTAATTCTGTGCTGGTCTCCGTGGCAGCCACTAGCCACATGTGGCTCCTCGGTACTCGGAGTGTGGTTCGTCCAACGGAAGAGCGCCTGCTTGAGTTTATTTCATTTAAATTCCATACAGATGGCCCCCCGTGGCTCGTGGCTGTGGGGACACAGGGATGTGAACTAAACATGAAGGTCACTCATTTGTCTTCCCCCACGATGTCATCTGTGTTTTTAACAGAGTCTCGCTGAGCTCTGACTGCGTGCCATGTAGGTATTTGGCGTCTGTGCATCTGTGCACTCCTGTCCGGTTATTTCTGGTGACCCTGCTGTTGATGTTTGTTGAACAACTTTAGATTCCCTTGGAAGCATAAGTTAGATCCCTCTGCAGAGTGGGCAAAGAGCCGTGTGTGAGGACAGGGGTGGATTGCATTCGGTGGACGGCTAGCCCCAGCTGCCCACGGGGCAGACCTGCTATGGCCAGGCCACCGTGGCTCTTACTTAGGAAATGGGGGCACCGATGAGCCCCAGCGTGCCTTGTCTGGACCTACGGTGGAGGGTCAGATGTCCGAAACATAGGACTGCAGCTCAGGTTCATAGTTCCCAGCTGATTGCTTACCTAATCTCACCATGGAACAGCTCCCATCCGTGAGACTCATTGTCCGGGCTTCTGCCCCCCATCACGTCCTTGGCTCTGCTGCTGTAGGCAAACCAGACATTCCTTGTAGCCACTATGAAGCCGTTTGAATCCAGGATGAAGACAGGGATCCAATGATCACACACTGTTATCGGCCCCATGCCAGACTCTGGACTGAGATCCGAGAGTACAGACATGAACACCCATCAAGAGTGTGATTCTTGTCTCATTCTGTAGATCTCTATCATTCTGCAGGTCACAACCCACCTTCCCGCGTGTGAACGAGTGCACAGTGAGGGCTGTATGTGCTCTGCATGCCAAGTCACCGCTGCGAGAGAAGCGCTTAGATTTTGTGCTTACAGAAGCACAGAGAGCAAAGCAAATGGGAATCCACTCGGAATCCGGCAATCCCACGTTGTTCTGGGCACGCTGCCCTCTGGAAAGCCCCTTGGATCTGTTCCCGTGTTAAGTGCCTCAGAGAACAGCCAGCTGGGCCCTCCACGGTCCCACGTCTGATGCAGGAGATGGGACACAAGAAATTTATCTTGAAAATGAGAAGGATGAGGCATGGAATCAACCAATGTGTCTAATGGCTTCTTTTTGTTTGTTGCTTTCTTTCTCTTTTCCAGGGCTTATCACTGACTACAGGGTAAGTGGAAGGCTTCTCTTGCTGGGTCCAGGTCTCAGGTAATGGAAAATGTGAACGCAGTGCTGGGTGTTGTCATGGGCTGTCACTCCTGCTGTCCTCCATTCCTCTCAGGATCAGAGTCACGCTAGAGGACACCATCTCCCTGGGTCCTCACTAGCGAAGCGAGCTCTGCTCAGCCCAGCAGCTCCAGGTCATGGTTAGGAGGACATGGCCTGCTCCCTCAGAAGTAGACAGGGACTTCTGTGCTCAGACTCCTCCGTGAGGACGGCCACTCTCCTTAGACCACATGGCCCTTCTGTTCCGTGCTATTGCTGGGCACCCGGGGCTGGCGCCCTGAGGCAGGGGGAGAACAGGGTCAGAGACCACCGCAGTGGTCTGATGGCCAGCCGCTTTTCTCAGCTAGAGCTGTGTGCTGCGCAGCTTCTCACAGATGAACGAGGCCCCCTTCCTCCCCAGGCTACCGAGGGAGACAGGGTGCAGATGGCCACACACACACACCAAGATAACGATTCTGCCTACCACTGGGAGCTGCCATTCTGAGACAGATCTCCAACGTGTTGCTGCTTTGCGATGGCTATCTCTGGCCCGAGGGCAAATGTTCCAAGTCCTCAGCTAGTCCTCTGGTGGTCCAGCTTCTCCTTGTGCCATTTCTAATACATTGTGATAACGAAGTCCCAGGCATCACGTGCTGGCAGCTCATGAATTGTATGTCATGTGTGCACAGTTTTGGGGGTCCACCTGCTGATTTTGAAGCACCTGCCTCTGGGCAGCAGCCGGCCCTCACTGATGTCCACCTGGCTCCTGCTAGGCCTCCCAGCAAGAGCCAGAGGAAGGCACATAGGGGATTCTCAGCAGATACTTCATGCTTAATGAATGAACAGTGAAAATTTATGGAGGATCAAATTAGAAGAATGGGGGAAATTATTTTGGAGCCAAGAGTCTTCTAGAAACTGATGCACATAAGTTAGTCCTGAGAATACCATCTCTACATAGTTAGGAGAGGTCACATGGGGCAAAGGCAGGGCATTCCCACCAGGAAAGAACACACAGGTCAGTGAGAGCCAGAGCGTGGGAGCCTGTGTCTGGGCCCCGGCCATGCAAAGGGCCTGGGGCACCAGTCTTGAACAATGAGTATTGTTCCTTCATCCCCTCATCACAGGCACACCTGACCTTCTCCCCGTGCCACAGCCCTCCAGGGTCCTTGACCAATTTTACCACTAGCTTAGCTGGAATGTAGGGGCATCTTTCCTTTCCGATGTTCTTATAGACACCTCTGGGGCTCTTTTGTGGTTTATTTCTTTAGAGTGAATTCTGGGCAAATGCCCTGGAGCCTAGGCTCTTCCTTGACGAAGGAGTGCTAGGCTCAGCACATGGAGAGAGAGCGTATCAGAGACATCGTCATCACTTTGCCCAAAGACGTTGGCCGCCCCAGCCTGAGGTGGTCGCAGCCTCCAGGCTGTGGAGGAGATGCTGAGACTCTGGGCCATCCACCAGGCTAGTTTGGGAAGCGTGGGATGAAAGGAATGAGGAGCCCCCTTATGCGATATCTGCTCATGAATGGCAGGCTGGAGATGGCAAGGTAGCGTCATCTGCCTACAATGTACCTGGTCTTGGACAAAGTGGCATCATTATACCCATTTCACAGATGTGGACACGGAGGTTCAGAGAAGTCAAAGAATTTTTGCCAGACTTCGTTAAAAGAGAACCAAGAACTTGGGTCAAAAGCTTCCCGTCTGGGCCTTACAACCCCCATGCCTCTTGGTTGGAGAAAGTACACCTTGTGGTCCCTTTTGTTGGCTTATCAAGAGCGGAACAACTGAAGATAGGGTTTTAAACATTTCAGTTGGGAAGGGAAAAGTACCCAGAAATAGCCCCTTGGGTGTCCAAGAAAACTTGAATCGGTTTCTACCTGCAGAATAATTTTAGCTGGCCAATGTATAAGGCTGGAATGGATTTTCTTCCTGACTTTATAGGCCCAATGGTCAGCAATCGTCCATCAGACAGTATAGGATGGCCGCTGTGAGCTGGGCACAGTCTGGGACTAAACTGATGAATGGGGCAGAGTCCTGACCCCTCTGAACTTGCAGTGTGGGTGCACAGGGCTTTTCCGCTCTGGGGGCATCTGCCCGGCCCCGCCCGGGCTCAGAGCAGCTCATGGCAGCATTTTAGGGCCATGTCCAAGCAAGCAGCCCACTAGACTGGGTGCATTTTGGGTGAAAACTGGGTGAGTTTGCCCTGCTGTTCGTCCCCGTGTTAGATATAAATCGCATGTTGATGTCCGGGGCTTTGACCCATTACTTATTGCTTACCAGTTCATTAGCAGGGAGGATAAAGATTCCTTTTTGATTTTCCAAAAAAGGCAAATTAGTTTCATTTTTCCTGAAGATCCCCCAACAACTTGCAGACTCAGTACTAAATAAGGGGGCCGTGGGTCAGCCCGTGATTCTGGGCATGTACGTTTCCCCTCTGCACACCTGCTCTTCTCCCATAAGACGAAGACTCCAGCCCTGGCCTCTCAGGGCTAAGAAGATAAAGTGACATGAAGTGTGAGCCCACTGAGCCCAATGCCTGGTGCACACGGAGCGACACTTGGTTGGATGCCTCTGAGTGTAGATATCAGGCTTCGCTTTCTCTTTCCAACTCGAGAGCCTTCCATGAAACCCTTGCTTGGAGCCCCAAGTTCAGAAGTCAGCTGTCCGCCGTGCTATGGAGGAGCGGTGCTCCGAGAGCCCTGTCACAGATGCCCTAAGGGAGGGTCTGGTCTGTGCCCCCCGCCCCCCTGCAGCCCTGCATTCCCCAGGCCCATCTGGAAGCTCTGCCCTACAGGGAAGGTCCAGGGAACAGACAGGGAGCCTGAGTTGTCCTCAGCATCTTCCTTGTAAGTGACAGAATGTGACCATTTGGAAAGTCACAATGAAGCGCTCTGCTTTATCGTCCCGATGGTCCCATTGCCCTTCCTCCCCTCTGGGTCCCTTCTTGCTGGCTTTAGTACATTTACAAGCATTGGAGAGCCCCACAGCTGGTAGAAGGCTGGCCAGCTTCATGTTGAGGGCAAACTAAGGAGATGGTATTTGAGGGCCAGCATGTTGGGGTTGCATTTTCTAGTGACCATCACGCCGGTCATTCTGTGGCAGCTGGTGGGCAGGAAGAGAACCACTACTGCTCTGGAAAAGGGTGCTGGGACATCACAGGGAACACGCTGAGCAGGAGGTGTGGGTTTCGGCTTTTTCCTTCCTCCTTCCTGCAGACAGTGACCAGCGAGGGCCATCCAGGGTGCACTCCACGAACATCTGCTCAGTGAACACGGAGCATCCCCATGAGCACTCTGTTCCGTCCTGATCTGACTCGGAGCTTTGCAAAGACAGCCACTAGCTGCAGGCTCTGGTCATCCCGCCGTCGGCTTTGCCATCCACGGTGGGGCGTGGCGGCTGGCAGGGGACCTCCAGGGAATTAGCTGCCTCCGAGAGAAACAGGTGCCCCTTCAGCCAGAGGAAAGCCACTCTTGGAACTGTGCTCCCTGATGCAATATTTTCTGTTCTGTTTCAGCACTGGCAGTTGCCCCTGGGCCGGAGATTTCGCTCTTTGAAGATGTGGTTTGTTTTCAGGTTGTACGGAGTCAAGGGACTGCAGGCCTATATCCGCAAGGTGACGGTGCTTTCATTATGTATCTGGGTCATACTGGGAAGCCTTGAGCAGTGTAGAAATGAAGGGAGATATCTGAAGAAGCAAACATCTGATGAAGGTTAGTTTGGGCTCCTGACATTAGGCTCTTTAGAAGACAGTCAGTGTATGATTACGGACCTTCTGGACACTTCAAGAAGATGACGGCCATCAGGTCCAGGGGATGCAAAGGGAACAGTCCCTACGGCCGGTCCCGTAGCAACATCTCGTGCACAGCAGTCCAGGCAACAGTGGTGCGGCAGTGGTGAGAACACAGGACGCTGGGCTCCCAGGACCACTGGCAAGGGAGAGTCTCGGAGCTGCTGGGGATGGATGCCCTCTAGCCCGGGGGTGCTCTGGGTGCCCCCAAGCAGCAGCACATGCATGGCCTTGGGCGTTCGGGGTGGGTCCCAGCAACTTCTGTCGGAATGAATGAACCACGCAGTCGTGATGAGTGCTACAAAGTGAGAACCACTGGTCTACTTCAAGCCCCATCACCCTGCCTTTTATTTCTTTAGCAATTGAGGAAACTGAGGCCAGAGCATGTGCTGGACACCCCTCCCCCACCCCCCGCCAAGGCCCACCCCCATGTAGCGGCTGCGAAGACATTTATTTCCAGCCGGTGCCTCCCATGCTGCCCTCCTTCCTCAGTCATGGTGCCATCCTGATGCACAGAGGTCCTTGGGCTTCATGGGAGCAGGGAACCTGTGGTCTCTGAGGGGAAAGGAACTAGGCAGATATGTGTGTGAGTTTAGGAGAACGTGTTTTAAATATTATGAGGATTTGGCTTCTTTGGGGAAGGAAGAGAAGTGGCTTATTTCGCCAGATGAATCCAGCTTAAGCTCAGGGGTCACTGGGTGTGATTAGGTAGCTTCCTGTGAAAACACTCCAGGTCTGCCTCTGAGCGGGCTCTCATGCCCCCTTATAGGGAGGGAGGAGATAGTCAAATCCTGTTCCTAGGCAGGTGTCCCAGCTGGCTGAGCGTCGCCTGCCAGCACAGTCTTTGGTGCCCTCTAGTGGCTTCAGATTTATACTGCACTTGGGAGCCGCTCATAATACCGGAGGCTTCAGCCCCAAGGACCCGGGGACCCTGGACCCTGAACCCTGGGCCTTAGCGCTTCTGCTCCAGAGTCCCTGAGCACCGCCCTGAGAGCACTGAGTGGGGTGCCCGGGTGTGGAACAGGTGCACAGACCATGAGGACTTGTTCTCAGTTCACGTGCTATTTGAATCCCCTTTGGGGCTCCGTGAATACCTGGGTGTCAATTAAGGTGGTGAATTCAGCCAGGAGAGGAAGTCATCTGTTGAGTGTGGCGGGGATTGTCACTCTCATCCCATAGTGACAAGTGCTGTCTGACAACCAGCCAGACCCCCCGCAGAAGCCAGAGCTTCGGGGTGGGACAGCTGCGTTGGAATCACCCCCTTGGTTTCCCTGTCTGCAGAGGGGCCCAACGGTGGTGTCCCCTGCACCGCAGGCTGTGTGGGGACAGTATGGGGACGGGGTGCCTGAGCCAGGGGCCACTCAGCAGAGGCTGACCGCTCTCTCTTCCTCGCATGCTTAAATACCCCTTCACCATGTTCCTGCTGAAATTCTAACCGATTGTTTTGGTGGGATTACAAGTTCCCTGAACAGAAGAACACGTTAGTTGGTATTTTTCTTTCTTTATTCTTTGTTCAAAAGATTATTTATTTATTTATTTATTTGAGAGAGAGAGAGAGAGAGAGAGAGAGAGAGAGAGAGAGATGGAGAGAACAAGTGGGAGGAGGGGCAGAGGGAGAAGCAGGCTCCCCACTGAACGTGATGCGGGGTTCCATCCCAGGACCCCGGGATCATCACCTGAGCCCACGGCAGACGCTTAACCCCTGAGCACCCCCCAGTGCCCAGTTGCTGTTTTTCTGAAGACAGTAGTCCTTCTGTCTTGTAGCGAGCTTCTTCCTAACCTGCGTGGGGACAGCTGGCTTGTGGGAGACATCCACGCTTGAGGAACGTGGCTAAGCGCATGTATGTGAATCACAGACGTGCCGTCTAGGGAAGGGTTCCAGGTGGCTGAGTCCGGAGCCAAGTGTTGCCAAGAAACTCAGACACACGCTCTTCCCTTTCCAGCATGTTCGGCTGGCTCGCGAGTTTGAGTGTTTGGTGCGCCAGGATCCCCGCTTTGAGATCTGTGCGGAAGTCACTCTGGGGCTGGTCTGTTTTCGGCTAAAGGTATGTGTGTCCAGTTAAGTCTTCGTTCTCTTTGCCGGTGACAGAGGAGAGGTCATTCATCACCTCCATCTCCAAACCAGCGTGCTACCTCCCCAGAAGTCAGGGAAGCCAGCATGCATTTCCCATCTGGGCTTCACGCCCCATTGCCCCGACCCAGCATGACTCCCCATGAACACCAGGAGGTGTCCGCCCTTCCTCAATCAGACCCAGACTTCTCCCTTGTGTAGACCGTTGGCCCTAGAATGTTCTCCACCTTTCCACCCACACATCTCTGCCACCAGGATGCTCTGAGCACTAACCTGTGTGCGGGCTCTGCCCTGGACCACCTCGGCCCCCAGCCCAGCCTGACTCCCCCCAGACTGTTGACCGAAAGCCTTACCCATAGCACAGGGTGGGGAGGGGGATCACCTCGTTTGTCTGCGGGTGGATTATATGCTGCACTCTTACCATAAAGCGAGCCCAAGAAGAGAAAATGGCAGGAAGAAAATCACAAGGAAGAGAAAGTGCATTTGCCCTGTCTTGCTGACTTATTGAAAACAGTCCACATGTAAGTGCACCGGGCAATGCCGACCCGTGTCTGCAAGGGTCAGCCGCACACGTGTTGATTTTAGCACAAGCGCATGATCGGGCAGCCGTCACCTCCCCAGAGCAGGGCCTCCAACACCATCCTTGGGTGCCCCCGATCTGCTGCCGGGCTCTGTGGCCCCCAAACCCACCCGTGTGTGGTCCCGACCCCTTTTCTCCTGTGTGGCACAGCATGTCCCTGCATTGCAGAAGCCCAGGGCGCTTTGCAGCCAACAGAAGTGCCCTTCTGTGTATCTGCATGATCTTTCCCTTCCAGGGATCCTGTTTCTTCTCCAGGAAGCTTACTGTTCAGGCACGTGGTTCCTGTTTCTGTCCCCACATCCATTGGCTCTTCCTTATCTCCCTGTGCCACGCTGCTCCAGTGTGGATGTCAAGTCCTCTACATCATCTGAGGCTTCAGATACATACTGTGATTCCCCCTCCTCCTCCCCTTCCTCCCCTCCCCTGTCCTCCTCCTCCTCTCCTTCCCCCCATCCTCCCCTCCTCC
>PITA01011268.1:0-67710 GCA_004023965.1 Spilogale gracilis | reverse complement strand
TTTCATTATTTCTATGCTCCTCTCCTATAAGGCAAGAATATTAGTGTCTTCCTAGCCTCTTGCTGCCCCCTTCTTCACCACAGTCTGGGGAGGAGTGGCATATGTTCTTGGTAAATGCAGACAAGAGTTCAGGGACTTATTGTTGTGGATGGCCTGTCCCACTTTAGCACTGCCAAATGGTGTGTGGGGAGATAGTCTGCCCAGTTCTACATTCAAGATCAAAGAGCTCACTAGAATTAACAGACATAAAGCTCCTTCATTCAACCTAAACTCTACCAGAGGCAAAGGGGGCATTTTGTATCTGATATTTTCTCCGTTTTATTTCTCAGTTTGTTTGGAATCCAGGTAGGAAAGAGGGTAGTTACTTATGGGAGACCACCATGAAGATGCCTTAGATATTCATTGTTCAAATAAAATATGACTCACAGGTCACTCTTCCATACATAGGGCTACCTCTGGGGAGAATCAGGTTATTAGCTTGTTCAAGATCCCTATCCTTCAACTTCCCCACTGCTTTTTCACCAGTAAATCTCCAGCCATTTCTCTCCCAAACTCCTCCCACACTCTTGCCTCTGTTTTCTTGTCCCTATCAAAAACTACTTCCATTTGCTTCATTCACACTTAGATGTAAATGACTGATTATGGTGTGCTAACTTAACAGACTCCATCTCTAAAGATCACTCAGTATTCTTTAACATACAAGACCCAGAAGACCTCAAAATAAACCTAATGTTCTTATAGGAAATGCATAGCAATGCGGCAATAAGAAATAACAAATTTTACTTGAGAACAGTTACTGATTTCATCCAATGTGTCTTTGCAGTGGAAATAAATCTAGGACTACACATTTCAAAGTATATTTTTATGAAATAAGCAAATAATTGAGAAAGAGGAAGACTGTAAAAAATATTTTTTCCTAGTTAACTTTCAGTCATTCTTTAAGATTGATTTTAAATATTGCTCCGTTGTTATGATCTGATTGTGTTAAGATTTTTTCATATGTGGCAAGGTTCTTCCTCATCCATGCCTCTCACAAAGGTCACAGAGCTCTTCTCTCATTTTCCATATTGTCTTGGTTTGTCTATCCACCTGCCCCATTAACTTATGATCTCTTCAAGGATTCAGGCAGTATCTTGTTGTCTGTACATTTTCAGCCTGATACCCAGAAGTTTATCATAAATGTTTGGGTTGTTAAAAGGAATTTTACTAAATGGTCAGAGCTCAATGAGAAAGAAAAGAAGACAGCTCACGTGTCTTGAAAAAGTTAATCCTTTTTAGGGAAAACAAGAAGTATCAAAGAAACTCTAGTAGTCAGAAAAAAAAAAACAGAAGACTGGAAAGAGAAGAAAACTTAACAAAATAGAGGGGTGCATGAATGGCTCAGTCAGAAGAGCATGTGAATCTTGATCTCAGGGTCATAAATTTGAGGCCCACATTGGGCACAGAGATTACTTAAATAAATAAATAAATCTAAAAAAATAAAAATAAAAAGTAGAATCTGCTTAAAAAAAAAAAAAAGAACACAATGAGATAACTTCAGAGGCAGATAAGATCATGGTAGCCACATTCAGAAGTATCAGAAAGTTTAGAATACTCAGAACTGTGACAGCAGAGAAGACAGCTCCCCACTGAGACAGAATGGAGAGTGACAGGTACCAGGACAACCAGGCAGATGATTAGGACCACTCTGACCTGAGAGTACACAGCCATGGCCAGGGATCTTAAGAGGTCCATCTTCTTCTATCTAGGAAAGTTGGCTGTAGAAACTGTTACCTCTCTTGAGCAGTATAGCCAAGGTCAAAGACCTAAAGCCTTAAACTAAAGAACTAAAACCCCAAAGAGGAATTTTAATGAGTATGAAAAAATTTAAAAACATTAAAGGTCTTCCATTTAAGAATCTAGATCTTTTGATTAATAAAGAACAAGGACAAAACTGAATAATACCCAAAAAGTCAAATGTTAATAATTTTTATATTATTCATCCTTAAAAAGGAAAGAAATTCTGACACATGCTACAATATGCATGAATCTTGAGGTCACTGTGCTAAGTGAAATAAGCCAGCCACAAAAAGACAAATACAGTATGATTCCCCTTACCTATCTAAAGCAGTCAAATTCATAGAAATAAAAAGTAAAATGGTGGTTGCCAGAGGCTGAGGTGAGGGGGAGTTGTTGTTTACTGGCTATAGAGTTTTGCAAGAGAAAAACATTCTGGAGATTGGTTGCACAACGATGTGAATATACTTAACACTACTGAACACTTAGAATTTATTAAGATGATAAATTTTATGTTATGTACTCTTTACCACAATAAAGAATAAAAATAATTTCTCATATTAGACTTTGTTATAAATCAATAATATCACAAATAATTGTTCAATTGGATTTAAGACACAGAGAAGGAAAGAAACATTTCAATTATAATTCAAATCAGATGAATATATTGGAATCAATTGACTTTCTTAAATTTTCACAGAAGTAACAAACATTTCTCTTAAAAAAAAAAAAGTCAAAAGTCCAACCTACAATCAGTATGCTTTCAGTTTATTTCACAGTTAAATCTTGAATTTGGTTAAAATACACAAGGTAAAAACTCTCTGAAAATGGAAATATTCACTATTTTCCCACTCACCTGAAAACTAGATAAATTTTGCATTCTTCTATATTTTTCTCAGATTTTGTGCTTGGGTTACTTTTTTTCTTTGGATCTTTTAGAAGTTCCTGAAACTGGGTGCCTGGGTGGCTCAGTGGGTTAAAGCTTCTGTTTTCGGCTCAGGTCATTATCTCAGGGTCCTGGGATCGAGGCCCACATCCAGCTCTCTGCTCAGCAGGGAGCCTGCTTCCTCCTCTCTCTCTGCCTGCCTCTCTATCTACTTGTGATCTCTCTCTGTCAAATAAATAAATAAAATCTTTAAAAAATATATAAAAAAGAAGTGCCTGAAACTTATTTCTTAATATGTAAGCTATGAGGGGGGAAAATACATTTGTTTGATTGGAAATAGTTAGGGGTGAGCAGAAAAATTTGCATTCCTGCTGACTATTTCTATACTAAGTTTGACCCAGTGGGATTAGAAGTCTCTGAGATATTAAACCTTGGAAAGGAGAGTTTGTAATGGAAAGGCTGAAAGAACTTAATTATAGCCAGTAGTTGCACTCGAATACTTTAAGAATGCTCAAATGGGCTGCGTTGTCATAGAATATTCAATAAAGAAAAAAAAAAAAAGAATTGAGGGAAGTTTTGGATGAGACATTATAGACATCACCAAAGAAGCAGTTTCAGCTCTGGGTTATCTAGATGGTTCGGCCTAAACACAGAGGAATGCCTGCAGCACCATTCAGGGAGCTAAGAGAGTTGCCACATTTGCTTAGACTCCTGGGATGACCTCACAGGATTATGCTTAGGATAACTGTCCTGTGTGACTTTGGAGTCTACATTAGAAAAATCACTTGAGTTTCTCTTCTTTTAAAGTAAAGGGCACAGGGGTGCCTGGGTGGCTCAGTCATTAAGCATCTGCCTTCGGCTCAGGTCATGATCCCAGAGTTCTGGGATTGAGCCCCACATTGGGCTCCCTGCTCAGCGGGAAGCCTGCTTCTCCCTTTCTTATTCCAGCTGCTTGTTTTCCCTCTAGCTGTGTTTCTATCTGTCAAATAAATAAAATCTTAAAAAAAAAAAAAGTAAAGGGCACATACTGAAAGGGTTTTGTGCTTATTTGCAAGAATACAATCCCCCATAATGTATCTCAGAGTTGCCCCTAGAATAGATCATTCCATGTCATGTTCCCTATTTCTTGCTTTTCCTCCCTTTCAGCAGTAAAGCCTTGCCCAGTCCCCCTAACTCAATGCCACTTCTGAGCTGAGAAACATGATGATCTGTTTACAGGAAAACACATAAGAACATTCCTGGACTTCCTACTTTCTTACCCATAACCCAGCTTACTAAAGGCCTCTGCAGAAAGGACACACCTGACTGCATACACACACATAGGGCGCTGGGGAACCAGTTCCTATACCCGGCAAGAAGAAAATGGCCTTCAAGTCCAATAATCCCTACATAGGACTATTCAGATAGTACAATTTTCTGAGAGGTGCTATCATTCGCTTGACCTATCTAAATCCTAGAATCCAGTCCCTCACCTATCTTACTCACCTTTGTTGAAAGTTCTTCCTCACCTTGATTGAATGACTGTTGTTGCTTTATGTTTTGTTTTGTTTTGTTTTTTTTTTATCTAACATTACAGATTTCCAGAATCAGCTTGATTTCCTGGCCTCCAAACAAATGGTGTGATTCTACTCCTTGATTTCCATCAATCTTATGACCCCAATATGCCTTATTATTTTTCAAACCTTAGTTTAAACTCTTGAAAAATATTAGAACTTAATTTTCTGAAGCCTAACCCCCCCAACACACACCCGAATCTTTCCTATTCCTGCATCTCTGCCTAACTCAGCCTTTTGCATCTCTCATCCCTTTCTTGAATTTACTGGAATTGGAGGGGGTGAGGGTGTGGGAAAAAGTTGCAGATAAATCTTCCATGCTCCTAATTTCAAGTCAGAATTCCAAATTTGCAAAAGTAACATGATGAAGTCCAGATTAAAGTATTTTCTTCGTCATTCAGATGAATTTCTGTAGTCAGCTCGTGTGAAATGATTGACGTTGTAACCAGGAGCAGACTCCAGGCCATTTCTTGCTTGCCTGGGAAACCTTTTAATGTAACAACCTCAGATCACTCTGTCCCTTTAGGCATCTCTCCTGCACCTATTAGCCTATAAAGAACATCTTCAATAAGAATATCTACCTAAAAGACAACTGGAAAATAGAGGAAATGTTATAAAAGGCCAGCCTCTGTCATGAGGATCTACCTTAAAAAATAATAAGTTAAGCCTCTCCCTTCTTAATATATATTATTTATTCATCTATATTCATTTTTTTTACAGTCAAGTAGTGAGAAACTACCATGTGCCTACCACATTCTAGGCAGTGGGGATGCATCACATGCAACTAGACAGGAGCCCTGCCCTCAAGGACCAGAACTTCTCATGGCTATTTGATTTGACTAGTTCTTTTTATTCTTTATCTTCTTTTATGACCACATTAGAAGCAGTGTGAAACCAATTTGTGGTTGTATCTACTCATCTCCTTACTCACTTATTTATGGTCTCTCATCATATCAACTTCTAGGCTAAGCTTTTTTGTTTCTACTTTTAATATGCTTTTCCAAAATTAACTGCTCACTTTAAGGCAGTTTTAGCATCATAAAAGATACTTTAGTGACCCTCCTTAAAGCTGTCGATAAGGCAGGAGGAGCAAGAGGACAGAGGAATAGGAACCCTAGGTATCATCGGGACAGGAGTTCAGCTGGATGGTTATCAAACAAGTCAGAACACCTACAGACTCAACAGGACATTGAAGAGCGGCAATTCTAGGAACAGAAAAGTGACCACTTTCTGGAAAGTAGGACATGAGGAGAAGTGAATCAGAGGCAACATTTAAGAAGACAGACTGCAGGGGAAGGGGCCACCTCCCGGCCAGCAGTAGAGCAGTGAAGCACAAAAGCGGAACTTTTAGAAAGTCTGCTCCACTGAGGAACTTCGTCCTAGAGGCTAAGCGGGGCTGGAACAGTGTGGTCTCAGGACCCGTGGAGTCACAGAAGGACCTGGAGAGCCTGAGCATGACAGAGTTCTCAGGTATCCAAACAGGGAAGCCAGTAGCAGAGACAGAGCCCACGAGTGGGCTCTCAGCTGGGGCTTACCTTAACCGTGATCCAAGGTGCAGTTGGGCCATTACTCTTTGAGCAGGCAGATCTGGGGAGACCCCCTCCTCACCCCACCAGGAGGGGCGGCACAGGAGCATGCTGCAGGAATCTGCTGGGTTTGGAGACTCCAAATGGGGCCAAGCGACAGAGATACAAACGGCTCAGTCACAGGCTGGGTGAGCATGGAGTGCGGCTAGAGACCAGGGAGACGGGAGTGATTGACTGCTTTTCTCTGAGGGCGCACTGAGGAGTGGGGCCCTGAACTCCCAGCTCCTCTGGTCCAGAGACTGGGAGGCCGCCATATTCACTCCTGTCCTCCAGCGCTGGATGGAAAGTATTCAGGGAACAAAAGCTCCTGAGAGAGCACCTGGGTGGCTCAGTTGATTAAGCAACTGCCTTCAGCTCAGGTCATGATCCCGGAGACCCAGGATCGAGCCCCGCATCGGGCTCCCTGCTCAGCGTGGAGCCTGCTTCTCCCTCTCTCACTCCCCCTGCTTGTGTTCTTTCTCTGGCTGTGTTTCTCTCCTTTAAATAAATAAGTAAATAATCTTAAAAAAAAAAAAAAAGCTCCCAAGAGCAAACCGGAGCAGATTAGCCTGGCCCCGAGCATGGACAGGGCAGTTCCCCCTGGGGCGAATGACCTTTGAGAATCAATACAACAGGCCCTTCCCCAAAATCAGCAAGAACATCCAGCCAAAAGCAAGTTCACCGATCAATGAAACTGTGGAACTTCAGAGTTAGGAGAATGCGTCACGTAGAATTCATGGCTTTTTTACCATGATTCCTTAGTCTTTTGAAGTTAATATTTTTTTATTTTTCTTATTCTATTTTTTAATTTTTTTCTCTTTCCTATTTTAACATTTTTAACTATTTTATCTTATCAGTACTTTTTTAAAAAAATCTTTTTCAATTTTTATTGTTTTAGTCATATTCTATCTCTTCATTGTATTTAAGCTTATTTTTTATTTTGTTTTTTTATTTAAATTTAATTAACATATAATGTATTTTAGTTTCAGAGGTTAAGTTCAGTGATAAATCAGTCTTATGTAACACCCAGTGCTCATCCCATCATGTGCCCTCCTTCATGCCCATCACCTCATCTCCCTACCACCCTCCCCTCCAGCAACCCTCAGTTTGTTTCCAATAGTTATGAGTCTTTTATGGTTTGTCTCTCTCTCTGATTTCCTCTTGTTTTATTTTTTCCTCTCTTCCCTTATATTCCTCTGTTTTGTTTCCTAAATTCCACATATGAGTGAGATCATGTGATTATTGTTTCTTTCTGATGGGGTGGACTTTGCTTAGCATAATACCCTCTAGTTCCATCCATGTTGTTGCAAATGGCAAGATATCATTCTTTCTGGGGGCTGAGTAATATTTCATTGCATATATGAACCACATCTTATTTATTCATCTGTTGAAGGACATCTTGGCTCCTTCCACAGTTTGGCTGTTGTGGACGTTGCTGCTGTAAACATTGGGGTGCATGTGCCCCTTCAGATCACTAATCTGTATCTTTAGGGTGCAATTACTGGGTCTATGGTAGCTCTATTTTTAACATCTTGGGGGCCTCCATACTGTTTTCCAGTGTGGCTGTACCAACTTGTGTTTCCACCAACAGTGTAAGAGGCTTCCCCATTCTCCGCATCCTCACCAACATTTGTTGTGTCCTGTTTTGTTAATTTTTGCCATTCAAACTGGTGTAAGGTGATATCTCATTGTGATTTTGATTTGTATTTCCCTGATGGCTAGTGATGTTGAGCATTTCTTCATGTGTCTGTTGACTATTTGTATGTCTTCTTCTTTTTTTATTGTATTTTTTAATTGTGTTATGTTACTCACCGTAAAATCATTAGTTTTTGATAGTGTTCCAAGATTCATTGTTCATGTATAATATCCAGTGCTCCATACAATATGTGCCCTCCTTAAATATATGTCTTCTGCCCATTTCTTGACTAGATTATTTGTTCTTTGGGTGTAGAATTTGATAAGTTTTTTATATATTTTGGACACTAGCCCTTTATCTGATATGTCATTTGCAAATATCTTCTCCCATTCTGTCAGTTGTCTTTTGGTGTTGTTGACTGTTTCCTTTGCTGTGCAGAAGTTTTTAACTTGATAAAGTCCCAACAGTTCACTTTTGTCTCCGTTTCCCTTGCCTTTAGATACGTGTCTAGCAAGAAGTTGTTGTGGCCAAGGTTCTCCTCTAGGATTTTGATTGCTTCCTGTCTACCATATTACCCGGCAATTGCACTACTGGGTATTTGCCCCAAAGATACAGATGTAGTGAAAAGAAGGGCCATATGTACCCCAATGTTCTTTGCAGCAATGGCCACAATTGTCAAAATGTGGAAAGAGCCAAAGTGCCCTTGAACAGATGATTGGATAAAGAAGATATGGTACATACATACAATGGAATATCACACTTCCATCAGAAAGGATAAATACCCAACTTTTGTAGCAACATGGACTGGATTGGAGGAGATTATGCTGAGTGAACTGAGCCAAGCAGAGAAAGTCAAGTATCATTTGGTTTCACTTACTTGTGGAGTAGAAGGAGTAATATGGAGGACAGTAGGAGAAGGAAAGGAAATGGAAAGTGGAGTAAATCGGGGAGGAAGACAAAACAAGAGAGACTTTGGACTCAGAAACAAACTGAGGGTCTTGGAGGGAAGAGTGTGGGGGAATGGGTGAGCCTGGGGGTGGGTACTGAGGGCATGTATTGCATGGAGCACTGGGAGTGGGGTATAAACAATGAATCCTTGAACACTGAAAAAATAAAAAAAATTAAAAATGAATAAAAAAAGATCTGAAAATTATGGCACATTCATGAAATAGAGGAAGACACAAGGAAATGGAAAAACATTCCACGCTCATGGATTAAAGAACAAATGTTGTTAAAATGTCTATGCTTCCTAGAGCAAGGTATGCATTCAAGGCAATCCTTATCAAAATACTATCAACTTATGTGACAGAGATGAAACAAATAATCCTAAATTTATTTGGAACAAAGACCATGAATAGCCAGAGGAATGTTGAAAAAGAAAACCAAAGTTGGCAGCATCACTATCCAGATTTCAAGCTCTATTACAAAGGTATATCATCAAGACAGTATGGTACTGACACAGAAACAGACACATAGATCCATTGAACAGAATGGAGAACCCAGACATGGAACCTCAACTCTAAGGTCAACCAACCTTTGACAAAGCAGGAAAGAATGTCCAATGGAAAAAAGACAGTCTCTTCAATAAATGGTGTTGGAACAATTATACAGCCAAATGTAGAAGAATGAAAGTCGATCATTTCCTTATTTAAGCTTATTTTTTGTATATATATATAGGTTTTCCTTTCTTTAAAACTTGAGGATACAGTTTCTTCTAATAGACAAAAATATACACTAAATCTAGTGCATGGCTTTGTTCCAGTCTCCAGCCTCATCACATTCTTTCCTATTTTTTCTTTTTCCCTTTTTCAACCAACTTCTTATCAATTCCTTTTTTAGAATCTTTTTTAATTTTCATCTTTATAGTCATATTCCATCCTTTCATCATGTATATCCTTTTTTGTACATCTATAAGTTTTTCTTTCTTTAAAATTTTGGGAGGCAGTTTCTTCTAACAAACCAAAATGCACCCAAGATCAAGTGTGTGGCTCTGTTCTATTCAGCAGTCTAAACATATATACAGAGACAGACAGATATAGATAGGTAGAGATAGAGATAATTTTTTCCTTTCTTCTCCCTCCCAGTTTCAGGTATCTTCTGATTTGGTTAATATATATTTTTCTGGGGTTGTTGCTACCCATTTATTATTTTGTTCTCTCATTCATCTATTTTATCTGGATAAAATGACAAGGTGCAAAAATTCACCTCAAAAAAAAAATAATAACAAGAGGCAGTACCACAGCTAGGGGCCTAATCAATAGGGACATTAGTAATAGATCAGAACTAGAGTTCAGAATAATGATTATCAAGGTGCTAACTGGGTTCAAAAAAGCATGGAAGATATAAGAGAATCCCTTTCTGGAGAAATAAAAGAATTAAACCTAACCAAGTTGAAATTTAAAAAGAGCTACTAATAAAATAAATTTAAAGTAAAAAAAGGGGGGTGAATACATAAAAAAAAAAGCTACTAATGAGGTGCAATAAAAAATGGAGGCTCTTACTGCTAGGATAAATGAGGCAGAAGAGAGAACTGGTGACATAGAAGACCAAATAAGGGAAAATAAAGAAGCTGAGAAAAAGAGAGACAAGCAACTACTGGGCCACAAGGGGATAATTCTGGAGATAAGTGATACAATAAGATGAAACAATATTAGAATAATTGGGATCCCAGCAGAAGAAGAAAGAGAAAGAGTGGCAGAAGGTATCTTGAAGCAAATTATAGCAGAGTATTTTCCTAATTTGGTAAAGGGAATAAGGATCAAAATCCAGCAGGCACAGAAAAACATCCTCAAAAGAATAGGTCCACAGCCTATCATCTAATAGTAAAAATAGGTCCACACCCTATCATCTAATAGTAAAACTTACAAGTCTCAGCGACAAAGAGAAAATCCTGAAAGCAGATCAGGAGAATAGGTCTGTAACATACAATGGCAGAAATATTAGATTGTCAGCCGACCTATCCACAGAGACCTGGCAGGCCAGAGAGGACTGTCATGATATATTCAGAGCACTAAATGAGAAAAATATGCAGCTAAAAATACTATATCCAGTTAAAGTGCTATTGAAAATAGAAGAACAGTGAAAACGATTCTAGAACAAATAAAAACTAAAAGAATTTGCAAATACCAAACCAGCCCTACAGGAAATATTAAAAGGGATCCTCAAAGCAAAGAGAGAGCCTAAAAGTAACAGATGAGAAAGGCACAGAGACAATATACAGTAACAGTCACCTTACAGGTAATACAATGGCACTAAATACATATCTTTCAATAATTACCCTGAATGTAAATGGGCTAAATGCCCCAATCAAAGACACAGGGTATCAGACCTGTGTCATGACCCATCATTATGCTGTCTCCAAGAAATTCATTTTATTTTATTTTTTTAAAGATTTTATTTATTTGACAGAGAGAAACACAGCCAGAGAGGGAACACAAACAAGGGGAGTGAGAGAGGGAGAAGCAGGCTTCCTGCCTAGCAGGGTGCCCGATGTGGGACTCGATCCCGGGTCTCCGGGATCATGACCCAAGCTGAAGGCAGTTGCTTAACCAACTGAGCCACCCAGGAGCCCCTAAGAAATTCATTTTAGACCCAAAGACACCTCCAGATTGAAAGTGAGGGGATGGAAAACAGTTTACCATGCTAATGGACATCAAAAGAAAGCTGGGGTGGCAATCCTTATATCAGACAAATTAGATTTTAAGCCAAAGACTACAGTAAGAGATGAGGAAGGACACTATATCATACTTAAAGCATCTGTCCAACAAGTAGAGATCTAACAATTTTAAATATCTATGCCCCTAACATGGGAGCAGCCAATTATATAAACCAATTAATAACTAAATCAAAGAAACACATTGACAATAATACAATAATAGAAGGGGACTTTAACACTCCCCTCACTGAAATGCACAGGTCATTTAAGCAAAATATCAACAAGGAAATAAAGGCTTTAAATGACACACTGGACCAGATGGACATGACAGATATATTCAGAACATTCCATCCCAAAGCAACAGAATACACATTCTTCTCTAGTGCACATGGAACATTCTCCAGAATAGATCACATCCTGGGTCACAAATCAGGTCTCAACCAGTACCAAAAGTTTGGAATCATTCCCTGAATATTTTCAAACCACAGTGCTTTGAAACTAGAACTTAATCACAAGAGGAAAGTTGGAAAGAACTCAAATACATGAAGGCTAAAGAGGATCCCTCTAAAGAATGAATGGGTCAACCATGAAATTAAAGAAGAATTTCAAAAATTCATGGGTACAAATGAAACACAACTGTTCAAAATCTTTTGGACACAGCAAAGGTGGTCCTGAGAGGAAAGTATATAGCAATACAAGCCTTTCTCAAGAAATAAGAAAGTTCTCAAGGACACAAACTAACCCTATATCTTAAGGTGCTGGAGAAAGATTAGCAAGGAATGCCTAAACCCAGCAGGAGAAGAGAAATAATAAAGATCAGAGCAGAAATCAATGAAATAGAAACCAAAAGAACATAAGAACAAATCAATGAAACTAAGAGCTGGTTCTTTGAAAATACTAACAAGATTGATAAACCCCTGGCCAGACTTATCAAAAAGAAAAGCAAAAGGACCCAAATTAATAAAATCATGAATGAAAGAGGAGCGATCACAACCAACACCAAAGAAAGACAAACAATTATACATATATATGATAAGAAAATATGCACCAGCAAATCTGACAATCTGGAAGAAATGGATGCATTCCTAGAGACATATAAACTACCAAAACTGAACCAGGAAGAAATAGAAAACCTGAACATACTCATAATCAGGAAGCAGTCATCAAAAATCTCCGAACAAACAAGAGTCTGCGGCCCGATGGTTTCCCAGGGGAATTCTACCAAACATTTAAAGAAGAATTAATGCCTATTCTCCTGAAACTGTTTCAAAAAATAGAAACAGAAGGAAAATTTCCAAACTCATTTTATGAGGCCAATATTACCTTGATCCAAAAACTAGACAAAGATCCCATCAAAAAGGGGAATTACAGACCAATATCCTTGATGAACACAGATGCAAAAATTCTCACCAAAATACTAGCCAATAGGATCCAACAGTATATTAAAAGGATTATTCACCACGACCAAGTGGGATTTATTCCTGGGCTGCAAGGTTGGTTCAACACCTGCAAATCAATCAACATGATACAATACATCAATAAAAGAAAGAACAAGAACCATATGATCCTCTCAATAGATGCTTAAAAGCATTTGACAAAGCACAATATCCTTTTTTGACCAAAACTTTTCACAATGTAGGGATAAAGGGCACATACTTCAATATCATAAAAGCCATCTATGAAAAACCCACAGTGAATATCATTCTCAATGGGGAGAAAATGAGAGCTTTTCCCCTAAGGTCAGGAACATGGCAGGGCTGTCCATTATTGCCATCACTAGTAAACATAGGACTAGAAGTCCTAGCCTCAGAAAACAAACAACAAAAAGAAATTAAAGGCATCTGAATCAACAAAGAAGTAGTCAAACTCTCACTCTTTGCAGATGATATGATACTTTATGTGGAAAACCCAAAAGACTCCATTTCAAAACTGTTATAACTCATACAAGAATTCAGTAAAGTGTCAGGATATAAAATCAATGCACATAAATCAGTTGCATTTCTATACACCAACAGCAAGAGAGAAGAAAGAGAAATTAAGGAGTCAACCATATTTACAACTGCACCCAAAACCATGAGATACCTAGGAATAAACTTAACCAAAGAGTACTCAGAAAACTGTATAATACTCATGAGAGAAACTGAGGAAGACACAAAGAAATGGAAAAACGTTCCATGCTATCGACTGGAAGAACAAACATTGTGAAAATGTCTATGCTACCGAGAGCATTCTACTCATTTAATGCAATCCCTATCAAAATACTATCCATTTTTTTTTCAAAGAAGTGGAACAAATAATCCTAAAATTTGTGTGGAACCAGAAAAGACCCCGAATAGTCAGAGGAATGTTGAAAAAGAAAACCAAAATTGGTGGCATCACAATCCCAGACTTCAAGCTCTATTACAAAGCTGTGATCATCAAGACAGTATGGTACTGGCACAAAAACAGACACATAGATCAATGGAACAGAATAGAGAGCTCAGAAGTGGACCCTTAACTTTATGGTCAACTAATCTTTGACAAAGCAGGAAAGAATGTCCAATGGAAAAAATACAGTCTTTTCAACAAATGGTTTTGGGAAACTTGGACAGCCACATGCAAAAGAACGAAACTGTGCCATTTCCTTATACCACAGCCAAAAATAGACTCAAAATCGTTGAAAGACCTCAGTGTGAGATAGGAATCCATCAGAATCCTTGAGAAGAACACAGGCAGCAACCTCTTTGACCTCAGCTGTGCAACTTCTTCCTAAAAACATCGCCAAAGGCAAGGGAAGCAAGGAAAAAAAATGAACTATTGTGACTTCATCAAGATCAAAAGCTTTTGCACAACAAAAGGAACAGTCAACAAAACAGTCAACAAAACCAAAACTGACAGAATGGAATAAGATGTTTGTAAATGACATATCAGATAAAGGGATAGTATGCAAAATCTATAAAGAACTCCTCAAACTCAACACCCAAAGAACAAATAATCCAATCAAGAAATGGACAGAAGACATGAACAGACATTTCTGCAAAGAGGACATCCAAATGGCAATAGACACATGAAAAAGTATTCATGGGAATGCAAGCTCGTGCAGCCACTCTGGAAAACAGTATGGAGATTCCTCAAAAAGTTGAAAATAGAGGTACCCTATGACCTAGCAATTGCACTACTGAGTATTTACCGTAAAGATTAAGATGTAGTGATCTGAAGGGGCACGTGCACCCGAATGTTTATAGCAGCAATGTCCACAATAGCCAAACTATGGAAAGAACATAGATGTCCATCAACAGAAGAATGGATAAAGAAGATGTGGCTTACCTACCCCCAACCACAGTCAGTGTGAGCCGCAGATATACACTCATTTTAGTACCAGTCTGGAGAGTCTAACAAAGGTAAGGATTCTGAAATATGCAGACAATGAATTTTTAAATCAAATATGAGATTTTTAAAATTGCTTGCTCTAAGGAGTCTCTGTGATATAATTCTGTCTCTAACACAAAATATTTTACAAAAATTAAAATTTCTAAAGAATAACTTTAAAAAGGGAAGAGAGAAATCCTTTTCATGTGTTTCAGGTTCCATGGCAACAGCACATTCAAGCTAGTGAAGATGGGATTCATATTTATTGAGAGCTTTATAGGTTCCCTGCAGCATGCACTTGCAAATTTTACCATGATTTTCTTATTTATCTTCATACAACCCTAGTGAGTATGTATTATTAACCCTCTTCATATAGATAAGGAGGCTGAGGGTTAAAAAATATCAGAGTAGAATAAAATTAGTCTTAAGTTTGACATTAATTAGTAACATTTTCCTCTTCTCTTTCCCTTCTCTGTATGCCACTACGCCCTCCATACATGTACTCAAACACATACACCACAACATACCGTCTTAGATCAAAGAGCTTATGATATCCACATGCCTACTAAAAAGTTAAATTACTTTATAAGGAAATCACTGTTGTGTCAAAACTGGCTGAACCAAAGACAAACTTGGAAAGTTTGGGAATCATTATATTCTGAACTAACTTGAAAAATCTTTCTCTAGACCCCAAATCAGATTTCTAATTAATTTTTAGTGATGAACTTCATATATGCACTGCTTGGGTGGAATATAGGGAATAAAATACCAACACACATAGTTCTCTTCTGTTTCATATAGATAAAAGCAAAGCTTACCCTGCTTCATAATTCCTATAAAATTGTAATTCACCACTCTCAGACTTAATCTTTCTTTCTTTCCACAGTGAAGACATGCTACCAGTCAGAAGACCTATGCAGAGGCCCAAGGCCTTGGTACTTTGTGCCTCAGGCTTTTCACTAAGAAAACTTGAGTGTACGAACTTTATCTCCAATAGTTTCTGCTTATTGTGACATCTCTCTTGGGTCTCTTCACCCCTAAATTCTTCATTTCTTTTCAGAATTTAGCAGAAAAGCACTTTTCCCTGCCTGTTTATCTCAATGTCTGTCTCTCACTGCTAGTATTTATTGCTTATCACCATAACTCTATATTGAATGTAATCGGTTTGGGGATATAGTTGGCATGAAAGATGCTCCACTAAATGAAGTTGTAAAGTATTATGCATAAATACTTAATTCCTAGATTTATTTATTATCATCATTACTTATTTACCACTATAGGCACACAGGACACCTTTGAAAGAAATAAATCTGGTCAGTTGCTCTCCCAAATTTTATCAGAATATTCCTTTATCAGAATGTCTCCAAATTGTATAAAAATATCTTGTGAGATATATATTAATGTCAATATGTATTTATTAATATTCTTCACATGAATAGCACACATGATAGTTTACAAAAACTTATACATCTATAATATCTCATTTAATCTTTTTAATTATTTAATCTCCCTGGCTATCAATGCTAAAACAGTTTTGGTTGCTACATGACAGTCTGGGAAAGTGAGACTCTGAAAGTTTGGGAGATAAAGCAAAAGTCACATGAATAGTAAGTTTCAGAGCAGGACTAATGTAAGTCTCCTATTCCAAGTACTAAGCATTTCTCCCTCCCTTGGCTGCCCATAGCATCAGCAGGATGAAGGGAAATCAAGCAAGGTCGGGGGAGAAACAAAATGGGTCTATCCTCTCCTTTATGAAGCTTTCATAAGAGTGTATGGTTTGGTATGGATTTATGTTTCATATTCAGCCTAAATTAACTCAAATTTGTATTTAATTCAGGGTCATTGGAGCCTAAGTATAAATTTGGGACTCCCCATACTAAATTTTTATTTGCCACAGGAGGCATGCTAGAAAGAGTGTAATTAGCCCTAATTAGTACACTAATTAGTATAACAGTG
Source organism: Spilogale gracilis (assembly GCA_004023965.1). NCBI lineage: Eukaryota > Metazoa > Chordata > Mammalia > Carnivora > Mephitidae > Spilogale > Spilogale gracilis. The sequence goes on along the minus strand of PITA01011268.1, from coordinate 51,335 downwards.
AGTTCTTTTTTCTGTTTGCCCAAGAAATGCTGGGGATACCTGAGATGAAATTATGTCAGTAAGTAAAATGAGCTCATGTCATTAAGCGGAAATAGGATTGAGACCCTTATCAAAGACACATGTGCCAAGCAAAGAGGGATATATATCCACATGGAAAACAGAAATGGTGGTATTGGTTTGTATAAGTAAATATGTGTACTTGGAAGTTTGAAGGACTTTGGACTTACAAAAAATTCCATTCATTTTATCCCATACGTCCTCACTCCATGGAACATGAAGGCAAAAATTCTATGCGGTCATGTCCATTTTAGAGGATTCATGGAAGCATCCTGTTGGGATGCTAAACCCAGAGCCTCCTGCAACTTCTTAAGTCTGTCTGTTTTGTGTATAACTCTCCTTATACAGGACAGTCTTTACATGGAAAACTACTTTTCCATTCTTCTTCAGGAATCCCTACACTATATCCAGTCTCCCATCCTCATTGATTGTCTAAAAGGAATAGAAACATGAATTCTAAATTTCCATAGTAAGTCTACTGAACAAACCAGAAGAGAGAATTCAGAATAATCCTTGTTTTTGTCACTATGAGCTATGCAGACAATCTTTGCTTATATAATACTTTTCAATGTAATGATTTACAATGAAACTCCAGCTCTAGAAACTCTCTACCTCAAAAAGTCATCCCATATTGGGGCGCCTGGGTGGCTCAGTCGGCTGAGTGGCTGACTCTTGGTTTTGGCTCAGGTCATGATCTCATGGGTTGTGAGATAGAGCCCAGCGTTGGGCTCCACACTCAGCAGGGAGTCTGCTGGAAGATTCTCTCCCTCTGCCACACACACACACTCTGTCAAATAAATAAATAAATCTTTAAAAAAGAAAGTCATCCCATATTACCTCTTCTTAAAGGAATGTTTCTGTGTAAACCCCAAAGGCTATGAACATGCTACTCCACTAAAGAAAGAAATTAACTATTGAATCTTATACTGGCAGTCAATGGAACACATTAAATCCCTGAAAAATATACTTCCTGGAAAATATGATTCAGTTCATAATAAAATAAATTAAATTGTCACCTTGAACTGAAAAATAATTATACTTGAACTAAGTGTAACAGACCAGATACATGCAGTTGGGACAAGAAAAACAAAAGTTCTAAGTAGAAAGTATAATTTCCCAGTTCACATAGAAGTCATCAGAAAGAAAAAGAAAGAAAGGGAAAGTATGAATATAATAAATCATGTATATGGACAAACAATGTAAATGCTTTTCATGTTTTCTATTCATGTCAATGATTTTAGTTCTGCAATTAAAAAGAACTTAGAAAATATGCAGGTTCAAAATTGGGTACCAAAATAATTACCTGATTCTCGATGGGTAAAATTAAGCTATTTATGTGAGACCATGTGGTACATTAATCCACAAGCCATTAATAGAATTAGTAGTAGCTTAACTTACCAAATTTACTTATATCCCCAAAACAATAACTCTATGGTTTTATATCTTAAAATTTATAACTAATTTGCTAGTTGAAAAATAATTAGAAATTATTTCCTTCTATTTTAAGATTATAGATCAATAGCTTTCTAAAGAAAATTATTTTATAAAATACAATTTTCAAAATCAAAAAGAATCCTCATTTGGCTATGATTAGCTCTCTACAGTTTTTGCTTTGAGCTTTTTTATTGTCAATAACAGCTAAATTTTTCAAAATTCAATTCTACATATCCAGAATGGTTTGACCATCATAACCTATTAACTGACTAGCATCTAATATCTACTGCTTGTGTTCATCAAATTAATGTGGCCTAATAACTGATCTGATTTGGACTTATTCAGACAAACTGAACTGAAAATAACTGTATGAATTCAACTAATTTGCACATATTGTAGGTTTAATCAAGTCACCATGTAATCAATAATCAAATCTGGCTTGAAGTACACCCTTAAAGAAAGGCCAATAGATAACAGTAGTGGAATCAGTTTTGATGTCTACCTAGATCCCCTTTATTGGGGCAATACATCCATCTCTCCAAGATACCGGCCAGTGACTTAATGGCAAATTGCTTGCATCAAACTTTTCCTACTTGGGAAGGGGAGAGATGCTTTCTGACCAGGATTAACACACATCATATAGATTTGGCTTTCTTGCCACATGTTCTCAGCCAGTACTACTATCCAAGGGTTCAGAGTTTCTGATCTAGAGTCATAGAATTCTGCATATTATCATTCCTGATGAAGAGACCCACTTTATGGCCAAGTAGGTAGGACATGAGCATGTTTGTATGGTGTACACAGTCCTACCATTTTCTACACTATCAAGAAGCTATCGTCCAAATAGAGTGATGAAACAGCCTCTTAAAGATGCAACTGAGACATCAGGTCAAAATTGATATTGTGAGGATTGGTGCTATCCTACAAGATTTGGTAAATTCCTTAAGTTCAGGGCATCACACAGTGTTGTGTCCCTAGTAAATAAAATATACAGGTCCACATATTAAATAGTAGAAATGTAGGAGTAGCCTCACTCACCATCACTTCTAGTGATTCTCTGGAAGAATTTGTGTTTCCCATCCATGTGTGTTATGATCTCTGAATCTAGAGGTCCTGAGTGCAGGATGGAGAGTACTCCTATCCATAACAGAACCAAAGAACACAAGAACATAGTAAATCCTAAACTAAACTTGAAGCAATGGCTGCCACTAATCACACGAGGCTCCTTATGCCAGTAGTCTAGCAGATACAAAAAGGAGCTAACAGGAAAATCAACCCTGGTTATTATGAGGAAGAAATACTACCTAACCATGAGGATATATAATAATTATGTTTGACACATCTGCTGGGTTATCTCTTGACACATTCATGTCCATTTGTGACTGCAAATGAGCAAGGAGAGCAATCCCAGTTTCAAAAAGGCATGGTAACCAGACACCTAGGCTCTTTAGAGATAAAGTGTACATCAACCCAGAAGTCAAGTCACCTAGACCAGCCAGAAGTGCTATCCAAGGGTGAGGGAAACCAGAAATTTGTGGTAGAGGGGGGAGATGATGAGTATCAAATGGGACGTGGACACCAATTGTAGTAGCAGGGGCTGTCGTTTATCTCACCAACCCTCCTCTTTGGTTTCTCCAGGGATAGTGACCACAAGATGTGTATGGTTGGAATAAATTCAATGTGAGAAGCAAGTGGACCTAAGTAGTACAAGGGGTAGACTATGATGAATGTTGTTTTGATGCCCTACCCAGATCCTCTTACCTAGGGCAAAGCACTCATCTCCCAGCTGCAGTGAGTGTTGGCTGCCAAGGGGCTGGTTCAGAACTATGCATCCTTTTCTCCAAAAAGTACCCTCTGCTAATAGGAACTACTTCATCAGGGAAAGTGTGCACTCTACTATACATTCAACAATCTATAGACCGGATGAAAGCCGGGTACTGATTAATGCTACCCTTGCCTCAAAGGAAGACAGCTCACTAGCCAACCCCCTGTAGATCAAACTAAGGTGAGATTTTGACTTCCACTATCTTGCTTCACCCTTAGCCACATGGATTTCTTTATAAAAACACTTCCTCAATATGTGCCTTCACTATCAAAGGCTCTACTCTTAAGGAATTAGAACTTTAAAAAAAATCTCAAACTTCATCATTTATAAGAATCAATAAAAGAGTTTGTTTTAAATGCACATTCTTTACCCCAACTTCTAAAAAGGTAAATTTAATAGGTGTATGTGAGCCTACTAACCATTCTGAGATGCACTGGACTAGACCATCAGCATAAACCATCCACAAAGGAAAGCCAGACCACAAACGCACAGCAATATTCTCCATCAATGCACCTGAGAACAAGTTTCTCTACAGTTACTCTCAAGGCTTTGATTTTCCAACCTAACAAACCTCTAACCTCAACTTTGTGATACAGCTTTCACTCCACTCATGTTTACAATATCAAAATGTTAATAAAACATGATAAGTGCAAAAGTCAAAGTAAAGTAGAAGAGGTGGCATGTAAGTAATGGACTGCGCCTTCTTAATTTAAATCATATATATTTATTCCCTCACTCGGTAACTGAATACGGAACCAAATGAATTTGTAATATATTCCAGCCTAGTTTTATTAGGATTTGTGCTGTATGTGTAATGTAAAAACAAAGAAAATATATTGCTACATCAACTTATATTATTCATGCATATAAAGTTCTGTGTATCTGCCCATGTGGTTGAGAAGATGCATTAGGAAGTTGATTACAATAACAAGAAAAGGTTGTTTGAGTCAAATCAAAACAATAAATGGGGTAGAGAAAAATTGTAAAATAATTTGTTTTACTCTTTCCCCCAGTGACACATAAAACATTATCTCCTTCTCTAAGCGATTATGAACAATTCTGTTCTGTCATATGGCATAAAGTGGAGATTTGTTTAAAATCATTTATGTTGGGGAAGTTACGCAAGCCTCCTTGTACTTCAGAGAAAGTATATTTTTGATCACCTCAATTGTTAAAAACTCACAGTTCTTATGTGTAGAAATACTCAGACATATGGAAATAATAAAACTGCTTTAACCAACTTCTAATTAACTAATTTGTCACATTTCCACAACTTCCACTTTCTTTGTAAAATACACTAGCACATGCCAACAGGATGAAGAACACTCTTGAATGTTAGGCTACTCTCCGCTGTGCCCACCCATTTTCTCTCCTCCCACATGGACAGTACAATCCATCAAGAGTCAGTTGTGTTTATTCACAAACTTTCCCATGACCTCATTTATTATCATATTATTTAATTTTGTTAAGATTTCATAAATCTAAGAAATACAAGTTCTAAAACAAATGAGCATTTCTTTAAAAACTAAGACAAATACTTTGTAGAGACTTGATAATGTAGACTTACTTTAAAAATTGCTCTCGAGGCACCTGGGTGGCTCAGTTGGTTAAGGGTCTGTCTTTGGCTCAGGTCATGATCCTGGGGTTCTAGGACTGAGCCTCTGTAGGGCTCCTTGCTCAGCGGGGAGTTTGCTTCTCCCTCCCTTTCTCTCTCTCTCTCTCTCTCTCTCTCTCTCTGTCAAATAAATAAATGCAATCTTTAAAAAAAATTTTCTTTCAAATTACAGGAAACTATAAAACATAGAGAAAAGTAGTAAAATTAAGAGAATTTTGTATTCTCTCAAATTATTTTACAGAAATCTTGATCTTTTTTGTTCCACTTTAAAGAGTCCTGAGGGATGCATGGGTGGCTCAGTTGGTTAGCATCTGCCTTTGGCTCAGGTCATGATCCCAGTGTCCTGGGATAGAGTTCCATGTTGGGCTCCTTGCTCAGTAGGGAACCTGCTTCTCCTTCTGCTTGTAGTGTGCTCTCTCTCTCTCTAACAAATAAATAAAATCTTTTTTTAAAAAGTTAAAAAAAATAAAAAATAATATAAAATAAAATAAAGAGTCCCTAACTGGAAATCATCAAAGATCCAAAATGAGTATGGTGTTCTCCAGAAATGCCAGGACTTCCAATCAGATCCATACACCAAACACAGACCTTGGCCTTTGTTGCAATGGCTAAAAAATCCACATGTATACAATTCTATAGATGGAAACTTAGTCAACTTTTAATAATGTTTTACTTTAAGTGATTTTAATTAATTGACAAATGACCAGTGCCAATCACATCACCATCAAAAATTTCTACTACATCAGGTGGTCCTGGTGATAGCAACAGACAAAATGAGAAGTCACAGAACTTTTTAATCTTTATATAAAAAAAAAACAAGTCAAAATAAAGAAATGTACTCTTGACTTTTGGGGGGGATTTTATTTACTAGAGAGAGCATGCATGTGCACAAGTTGGGGGGTGGGGGGAGGTGGGCAGAAGGAGCAGGAGAGAAGCAGGCTCCTTTCTGAGCAAGGAACCCAACACAGAACTTGATCCCAGGACACCAGGATTATAACCTGAGCTGAAAGCAGACATTTAACCAAGTGAGCCACCCAGGTACACCATGGCATTTCTTTTAAGGTAACCTATTGAACTACATAGAGGACAAAGGAAAACTGAGCCTTGGTAGAAATGAATCTGGTCAAAAAGTTAACCTTTCTTGTAAGATGCATTAAGGTACATGATTAAAAGATTGTTTCCTGGGCACCTGGGTGGCTCAGTGGATTAAAGCCTCTGCCTTCGGCTCAGGTCATGATTTCAGGGTCCTAGGATCGAGGACCACGTCAGGCTCTCTGCTCAGCAGGGAGCCTGTTTCCTCTGCTCTCTCTGCCTGACTCTCTGCCTACTTATGATCTCTCTATGTCAAATAAATAAATAAGATCTTTTTTTTTAAGATTTTATTTATTTGACAGAGAGAAACACAGCCAGAGAGGGAACACAAGCAGGGGGAGTGAGAGAGGGAGAAGCAGGCTTCCTGCCGAGCAGGCAGCCCGATGCGGGACTCGATCCCAGGTCTCCGGGATCATGACCTGAGCCGAAGGCAGTCGCTTAACCAACTGAGCCACCCAGGTGTCCCAAATAAGATCTTTAAAAAAATTATTTCCTTTTAAAATTCAAGCATCCTGTTTAGGAGCCAAAGTTTGTGAGGAAAAGCAAACACACCTCCTCATTACAAAGGCAAGTACATCATTCAGACCCATTGTCTAGGACTATAGGTCCAAACTAGGTCTGCAATTTTCTTGTATTTTCCTCAGATACCTTTAATTATCTATAAATAAACATTACAGAGTTGAAGTCCCCTTCTCTCTCTAGAGGTATTCACTTTCTTGAAGATGAAATGTATCACCTCCATTATTTTATATTACATATAAAATGTTATCTAACAGCACTATAGATAGTATACTATTTTGCATTTTAAACCTTGTGTACGTGATATCATGATGTACTTATCACTTTGTGACATTTTTACTCAATATATTTTCAAGATTTATCCATGTTAATAAATACACGTATTAATATGTATCATCTATTTCAAAAGTACTCTATTGCATCACATTTGTCTATATATCTGTCAGTAGATATTTAAGTGATTTTCAAATCTTAGCTGTTAAAATCAATGCTGAAACAAACAGCCTTGCACACACATTCAAACATTTATTTAATTCAGAATCCCAACCTTCATCTTAGTCTTTCTCAACCACAATCTCCAGGGAGAAGATTGGGAAGACGTATGTTTATTAAGTTCCCTCACCTACCCACTCTGAGTGATACTTATCCTCAGGGAAGTTTGAGGGGAAACACTCTAGACTAACAGCATACATGTGGCGTAAAAATACTGAGTTATAGTAATGCGCATCTTCCCTTTTACAAGATATTTGTAAAATTATACTCAAAAGTAGAAGTCATAATTTACAGGAGCACAAGCAGGATATGATTCTAACTTCCCTACAGCCTTGCCAACATTTGGCATTGTCACAGTTTAGGTCTTTACCACTCTGGTGGATGTAAAATAGTATTCTACTGTTGTTTTAATTTGCAGTTTGCTTTCTGGTTACCTATAAAACTGAGAAGCCTTTTACCTATAAATAACTGGCCATTGGAACTTCCTCCTTGTGAATTGTTTCCCTGTTTCAGTGAATTGTTTTTCTCATTTGTAAGAATATATACATTCTGGATACAAAAGTTGAATATTACAATGTTTAATGAAACAAAATTTAAAATCTTTTGCCCACCCATCCAACTCATGAATTTTTCTCCTGAGAATCAATCATTTTATTTGTTTTTAGTAGTTTTTCCATATATATCCATTTTTCTAAATACTATGATTATGTATTTTTTTATTAGTTTAAATATTTTTATTGAATTCCTATATAGAATGTAAAGGTTAAGCTTTCTTATATCATTACCTCATCCTCCCAATAAATGCATTCCTCCCATCCTCCCAATAAGTAAATAAATAAATAACTCAGGTTTTTATTAAAATATTATAACTTAGAGTGTTATGACTATATAAATATTGGTCATTGCTGAGATCATTACTATTATTATATTTCCTTTCTTTGCTTACTTTTGTTTTTCCTGGAATAAGTAATTACCTTACTTCTTCATATACTTCCATTTCATTAATTCTCTCTAGACTTTCCAACCTCTCTCAATACTATTTTCTACATAAATATGTCAAGTTATCTTCCTTTTCTTCTAAAACCTTCTGTCCACCTGCCCCAATTTGGACTGGTTATTCTCTGAACTGGATGCTTAGCTCTTGGTCTGGGACATCTCACTTTTATCCAGGGAAATTGCCTTCACCTCTTCCTTGGGTGAGATCCCATTTCCTAGATTTCATCCTCTTCTTTCTTGGTTTATTCCATTATTTCAGCAGAGTACATCCTCCCATAACTTCCTGAACATTTTTTGACAGTTTATAGTCTTAAATTATGCAGGGGCACCTGGGTGGCTCAATTGGTTGAGCGACTGCCTTCGGCTCAGGTCATGATCCCACAGACCCAGGATCGAGTCCCACATCGGGCTCCCTGCTCAGCGGGAAGCCTGCTTCTCCCTCTCTCACTCACCCTGCTTGTGTTCCCTCTCTCGCTGTGTTTCTCTCTGTCAAATAAATAAAATCTTTAAAAAAATATGCTTGTTCTAAGAAATCTCTATGTTTTAGTTTTATTTCTTAGGATATCTTTTAAATATTATTTTACAAATATTTAAATATATATTATATATATTTCCAACTTTCTGGGAAGATGACATAGTGGGAGGATCCTAAACTCAACTCATCCCACGGATACAACTAGATAATACCCACATTAGTGTAAATAACACAGAAAATGACCCAAAGACTGGCATAACAGACTGTCCACAGCCAAATGTAGAGAAGAGACCAAACTGAAGAGGGTAGGAAAGGCAGAGACATGGTGAGCAGCCAAAGAGACATGTGGACTGTCCACTGGAGGAAGGAATGGACACCATGGGTGTGGAAGGGGCAGAGAAGCAGATCCTTATACCAGGCAACTCAGGCATTGGGAACCACATGGGGAAGACAAATAACCATAATATGTGGCTTTGAAAACTAGTGAGGCCTAACAATCAGTGAGACTTAATACCTGGAACTTTAAAAAAAGAAAAAGTCAGTTGGACTGGCTCTGGGAGAGCCAAGAAGGTAGAGTCACTGCCCTTAAAAATACAGCGTAACAACAGACTCACTGAGATACAGCATAGAAGAAGCAGTTTGAAAAATTCCTGGGATATATGGGGAAGAGATTTATTTGCTAATATCAAAGCAAGTGCTGGAGAGGGCAAAGAACATTGGAGACTTCTCCAAAAACTAGAATTGTCAGGTGCCATTTCTTTTTTCCTGGATACATGGACACCTGTGAGAACCAGTGCAAGGTAAACACTTTTCACCTAGCTTGCTAACAGCTGCACCTTAAATTCTCCTGTGAACACATCTTTCCACCTGGCCAGCCTGGCAGGAGTCTTCCCAGGGAGCTGTAGGTCCCTTCCCACAGGGGACCAGTGCAGACTTGCTGGCAACTTGCTGCCTGTCCCTGCATTCTCCTGTGGACATGTCCCCTCCAATACGCCCTTGGTGGAGCCCATCTAAAGTCAGACCACAAACCGCACAGAAGGCAAGTAGCCCTAAGAGGGGCCAGAATCACTCCAAAATGACTTTGGCCCCAGAGAGAAGGAAAGATAATCACACACATCTGTCCAACTGTGGCCTCATCAGTGGGCTGGGGGCAGACATCTGGTCTGACCCCACCCACCAATGAAATTTTCTCAGGGACAACACAGGAAAAGCAGCCTACAGTTCAGTGCTACTGCAGCTATGGCAAGTACTTGGTTTGACTCAACTCAAACCAAAGGTAGCCTCAAACTAGCCCACTAACAACACAGCCCTATTCACAACAGGAAAAGAAGAGAGCCATTGCAGATGACTGGACTGAAGACAAATGTGGCTCAGCCATGACAGTAGGAAGCACACAACACACACAGGGGACACTGTGAACAGTTAGGTTCTGGTGCATAGAGGAAATTGCACTTCAGGGAAATGCAGGACCTCTTCTTTATGAGTCCACTGCTTTCAAAAACAGGAGGTGTGGCTGACTTTCTTAATACACAGGAAAGACACAGTTAGACAAAATGAGGAGACAGACAAATATGTCCCAAAGGAAAGAACAGGACAAAATCGCAGCAACAAAACTAAAAGAGACAGAGATAAGAAAAATACCTGATAGAGAATTAAAAGTAATGGTCATAATGATACTCACTGGATTTGAGAAAAGAATGAGAACTTCAACAAAGAGATAGATAACATTTAAAAAGAGCCAATTAGAGATGAAGAACTCAATAACTGAAATTAAAAACACACTAGATGGAATAAATAGTAGACTAGAGGAAGCAGAAGAACAGATCAGGGACCTGGAGGACAGAGTAATGGAAAGAAATCATACTGAACAGGAGTGATAAAAAAGAAGAAAAGATGAAAAAAGATGGAGGAACACAGCAACACCACTAAACATAATACTATTTGCATTACAGGAATCCCAGAAGAAGAAGAGAGAGAAGGAGCAGAAGATTCATTTGAAGAAAGAAAAGCTGAAAACTTCCCAAATCTGGGAAAGAAAACAGAAATTCAGATCAAGGAGGCAGAGAGAGCCTCCAACAAAGTCAACCCAAAGAAGTACTCATGAAGATACAATAATTAAAATGGCAAAAGGTAGTGATAAAGGGAGATTTTAAAAACAGCAAGGAAAAAAATTACATACTGATTTTTTATAGCAAAGCAGCAAAATTAAGCATATTTATAAAGATCAGTCAAGGAATTTACAAAATAAAAGAATGCAAAATATGATACCATATACATAAAATGTGTTGGGGAGAGGAATGTAGAATGGGTTCAGATTTAAGTGACCATCAACTTACTATAGACTGCTATGTGCATAAGATGTTATATACAAAACTGATGGTGACTACAAGTCAAAAACCAGCACTAGGGGCGCCTGGGTGGCTCAGAGGGTTGAGCCTCTCCCTTCGGCTCGGGTCCTGATCTCAGCATCCTAGGATCAAGTCCCACATCGGGCTCTCTGCTCAGCAGGGAGCCTGCTTCCCCCTCTTTCTCTGCCTGACTCTCTAACTACATGTGATCTCTCTCTCTGTCAAATAAATAAATAAAATCTTTAAAAAAAAAAAAAGCACTAAACACATACAAACTAAAGAGAACAGAATCCAAGTATATGACTAAAGAAAAGCAGCCAACCATGAGAGAAGAGAGCAAGAGAAGAAAGGAACAGAGAACAATTATAAAAATAACCATAAAACAAGTAACAATGTCAGTAGGTACACACCTATCAATAATTTACTTTGGAGATGCTTAACCAACTCGATCTCAGCTCAGGTCTTGATCTCAGGGTTGTGAGTTTGGACCTCACACCTTGTATGGAACCTTTACTAAAAATAATAATAGTAATAATAATAATAATTACTTTGAATGTAAATGAACTAAATTCTCCAATCAAAAGACATAGGATGATGGAATGGATAAAAAAGCAAGACATATCTATATACCTAAAAAAGATATTTCAGACCTGAAGTCACATACAGACTGACAGTTAAGGGATGGAAAATTTATCATGCAAATGGAAATGGAAACTCTGGTAGCAATATTTATATCAGAAAAAATAGATTTTATAACAAAGACTGTAACAAGAAACAAAGAAGGACATTATATAATCATAAAGAGAACAATAAAACAAAAAGATACAACAATTGTAAATATACCCAACATGGGAGCACCCAAATAAATACATAAGGAAACTAATAAGAACAAACATAAAGGAAGTAACTGCTAGTAATACTACAATAGTAGGAGACTTTAACACCACACATACACCAATGGATAGATCATCCAAACAGAAAATCAATAAGGAAAGAGTGGATTTAAATAATACATTGGCCTAAATGGATATAACAGATATATTCAGGACACTTGATCCTACAACTGCAGAATACAAATGCTTTTCAAGTACACATAGAACATTTTTCCAGAGGAAATCACATATTGGGTCACAAAACACGTCTCAACAAATTCAAAAAGACTGAAGCCATACCATGCACCTTTATGACCACAATACTATGAAACGGGAAATCAGTCACAAAAGAAAGAAAAATCTGGAAAGAACACACATATGTGGAGGTTAAATAACATACTTCTAAACAATGAGTGGCTCAACCAAGAAAATCAAAAAGGAAATTAAAAAATATATGGCAACAAAAGGAAATGAAAGCACAATCCAAAATCTTCAGGATGTTGCAAAAGCTGCTGTAAGAAGAAAGTTTGTAGCCATACAGGACTACTTCAAGAAGAAAGAAAAATCTCAAATAAACAATCTAACCTACATTTAAAAGAGCTAGAAAAAGAATAACAAAGCCCAAGACTAGCAGAAGGAAAGAAATACTAAAGATTAGAGCAGAAATAAGTGATATAGAAACTAAAACAAACAAACAACAACAACAATAAAAAACCCAATAGAACAAAACAATGAAACCAGGAGCTGGTTATTTGAAAATATCAACAAAATTGATAAACCTTTAGACAGACTCATTAAAAAAAAAAGCACTCAAATAAACAAAATCAGAAATCAGTGAAGAGCAGTAACAACAAATACCAGAGACATACAAAAGGATTATAAGAGAATATTATGAAAAAATACATTCCAATAAATTTGACTACCTACAAGAAATGGATAAATTCCTAGAAACAGACAACCTCCCAAAACTAAACCAGGAAGAAATAGAAAATTTGACTAACTGATTACCAACAATGACATTGAATCAGTAATAAAAAGCCTCCCTACAAATGAAAGGCCAGGACCACACAGCTTCACAGGTGAATTCTACCAAATATTTAGAGAAGAATTAATATACCTATTCTTCTCAAACAATTTCGAAAAAGAGAAGAAGGAAAGCTTCCAAATTCATTTTATGAAACCAACATTACTCTGATACAAGGCACTACAAAAAGGCACTATAAAGAAAGAGAACTAAAGGTCAACATCTCTGATGAACATAGAAGCAAAAATCCTCAACAAAATGCTAACAAAACAAATCAAACAATACATTCTAAAAATCATTTACCACAGTCAAGTAGGATATATTCCTGGAATGCAAGAGTGGTTCAATATTTTCAAATAAATCAATCTAATACAACACATCAACAAAAGAAAGGATAAAAATCATATGATCATTGCAGTAAATGTAGAAAAAGCATTTGACAAAGTACAACATCCATTCATAATAAAAACCATCAACAAAGTAGATTTAAGGAAAAGTACCTTAACATAATAAAACCATATATAAAAACTCCACAGCTAACATCATACTCAATGGTGAAAAACTGAGAGCCTTTCTCCTAAGGTCAGGAATAAGATAAGAATGTCCACATTCTCACCACTTTTATTCAGCATAGCATTAGAAGTCCTAACCACAGCAATCAGAAAAGAAAAATAAATAAATAAAAGGCATTAAAATTGGTTAGGAAGAAGTAAAATTTTGCTACTTGCAGATGACCTGATGCTACGTATAGAGAACCCTAAAGACCCCACCAAAAAACTACCAGAACTGATCAATAAATTCAGTAAAGTTGGAGGATACAAAATCAGTATAGAGAAATTTGTTTTATTTCTACACAGTAATAATAAAGGAACAGAAACAGAAATTAAGAAAACAATCCCATTTATAATTACACCAAAGTAATAAAGTACCTAGCAGTAAACCAAGCCAAAAAGAGAAAGATCTGTAATCTGAACACTGTAAAACATTGATCAAAGAAATTGAAGATGACACAAACAAATGGAAAGATAGCACATAGACTGGGAAAGCAAATATTGTTAAAATGTCCATACCACCCAAAGCAATCTACAGATTTAATGCCATCCATATCAAAATACCAAAAGCATTTTTCACAGAACCAGAACAAATCATCCTAAAATTTGTACGGAACCACAAAAGACCTCAGATAGCCAAAGCAATCTTGAAAAAGAACAAAGCTGGAGATATCACAATTCCAGATTTCAAGTTATACTACAAAGCTGTAGTGATCAAAACAGTATGGTACTGGCATAAAAATAGACACAAAGATCAACAGAACAGAATAGAGAATTAAGAAATAAACCCATGATTATATGGTCAATTAATCTTTGACACAGGAGGCAAGAAACACAATGGGAAAAGAATCTCTTCAATCAATGATGTTGGAAAACTAGACAACTACATGCAAAAGAATGAAACTGGACCACTTTTACACACCAAAGACAAAAATGAACTCAAAATGGATTAAAGACCTAAATGTGAGACCTGAAACCATAAAAATCCATAAAGAGAGCACAGGCAATAATTTCTCTGACATTGGCCATAAGAATATTTTTCTAGATATATCTCCTGAGACAAGGGAAACAAAAGCAAAAATAAACTACTGGAACTATACCAAAATAAAAAGCTTCTGCATAGCAAAGGAAACAACCAAAAAACTAAAAGACAACCTAATGAATAGGAGAAAATATTTGCAAACAACATATTTAATAAAGGGTTAGTAACCAGAATACATAAAGAGCTTATATAACTCAACACCCAAAAAAAAATAATAATCCAGTTAAAAAATGGGTAGAAGATACATTTCTCCAAGAAACATACAGATGCATGAAAAGATGATCAACATCACTAATCATTAGGGAAATGCAAATCACAACTACAATTACATATCACCTCACTACTGTAAAAATGGCTGAAATCAAAAACATAAGAAACAATACTGGCAAGGATGTGAGAAAAATGAACCCTGTGTATTGTTGGTGGAAATGCAAACCAGTGAAGCCACTGTGGGAAGGAGTATGGAGGTTCATCAATAAATTAAATATGATCCAGTAATTCCACTACTGGGAATTTAACCAAAGAATATGAAATATGGGTATTTACCCAAAGAATATGAAAACATTAATTTGAAGAGATATATGCATCCCTCTGCTTACTGTAGTATTATTTACAATAGCCAAATCATGGAAGCAACCCAAGTATCCATTGATAGATGAATGGATAAAAAAGAAGAGGGGTGTGTGTGTGTGTGTGTGTGCGCGTGCACGCATATATGTATGTGTGTGTATATATATGTGTGTGCGTATACACACACATATTACTCAGCTATAAAAAAGAATGAAATCTTTCCATTTTCAACAACATAGATGATGGATCTAGAAGGTGTAATTCTAAATGAAATAAGTCAATCAGAGAAAGACAAATACCATATGATTTCACTCATATGTGCAATGTAAGAAACAAAGGAACCAAAAAATAAATGCGACAAACAAAACAAAAACAAAATAAAACAATCTCTTAACTATAGAGAACAAACTGTTTTCCAGAGGGGAGGTGGTGGGGAGATGGTGAAATAGGTGAAGGGGATCAAGAGTGCACTTATCATGATAAGAACTGAGTAATGTATAGAATTATTTAATCACTATATTGTTCATCTGAAACAAATATAATACTGTATCTTAACTTTAATGGAATTAAAATTAAAAATATAGTAAAATAAAATTTCTAAGAGCTCTTTCTTGTTCCTTGTTCCTTTTCCAAGAACACAACATCTCATCTTTCTGATGATAGAATGCTTTCTTATGCATCCTGCATTACATCTCCAAATTACTGTGTTTCACTGTTTCATTGTTTATGTCTATCTCCTTAATGTTAGAGGATTTCCTCAAACATGTGATGAGGATTGACTGTATATTCATATTTAAGAGTGAATTACTTTCTAATAATTAGTAACTTTAAAATTAATTTTCAGCTCTTTGGAAGCTTTGTGTACATGGACAAGAATCATTGATTATAAGTTTACATTGTAGAGTAATTTTTTTAGAACAACATATATTAATGTCTGTAAATGTTTTCTTTGTTATTGTTTACTTTGTCCAGAGGTATAAAAGACTGGCTTCTAACCGGGTAGATACAGACCAGGGAGGCTGGGATGGGATGTCTCTCGATTTAGCTAATAGAATTTAATTTAACTGTCCTGCTTTCAATGAGAAGCCTCAGCATGACCCATTGTTGTACTGGATTCAGTACCTGAATGAAGAGCTTATATTCAGTACCTGAATCCAGTATGGAACAATTTCTCTGGAGAATAAAATTCCTCCTATCTCTTCCAGGTCTCAGGAATGGACATCAGGCAATGTGGGATGAGACTGGGAACCAGGGGTATATAGTTTCCATGTATACACTCTGAACCAAGCCTTGTGTTCTCAGTGCCATTCCCTCAACCCTCCCAGCCCCAAGTACTTCTCCTTCCTGAGTCCTTCTGGGGTTCTGTGAAGGGAATTATGCTCTTTCTTTGTGTCAGCCTCCTCTCCAGACCCTTGGAATTCAGTTTTCTCTACTCTCCTAAATCATCTACTTCTCATTCATTGGTTTTCCATTTTCAAAAAATATGAAATTATCTCTTGTCCTTAACCATTACCTTGCCTTTTCCCTATGAATCTTGGACATATAGATAAATACTCAGGCTATATTTATCAGCTTTAAGTGGAAATCCATTGCAAATACCTTCTCCCTGTCTGTAACTTGTCTTTGGACCTGATCTTCTCCTACAAAGTAAGCATAATATTAGCAATTATAGCAACAATAACACCCATTCTTCTTTAGAGTGTTCTTGTGAGCTTTCAAAAGTAGTAATGTATGAGATAGCACTTTATAAATTGTAATGTGTCATATGAATTCCAGTTAATTAAAATTGTTGATGTTTTTATCCCTCACAGCAAGAAAAAGACCAAATGAACATTTGCAGAAACATTTTAGGCTTACTTGTAATAACCAGAGAATACCTTCTTTTGTGGAAAATATTCTACAGAACTGTTCTTAAACTTTTATAGTAATCATTGACCTTAATGATCTAAGACTACTATCAAATAGTACTTTAGAGATAGAACATTAGTAGTCATATATTCATAAAAATATTCTCAAGATTTTAGTGCTAGATGTTATAGTTGACTTTTAAATAGAGGCAATCTACCTATGTTTTAGGTTACATCAATTCAAATTTATCCTTAATCTAAATATACTAATTTATTACCAGTTCTTATTAAATATAAAAAATAGAAAACAGGAGGGGTACCTGGGTGCTTCCGTCAGTTAAGCATCTGCCTTCAGCTCAGGTAATGAACCCAGGGTCCTAGGACCAAGCCCTGAGTTGGGCTCTATGCTCAGCAGGGAGCCTGTTTCCCCCTCTCACTCTGCCCCTCCCATCTGCTTATGCGCTCTCTCTCTCTCTCTCTCTCTCTCTCTCTCTCTCTCTCATAAACAAATAATGTAAAAAAATTGAAAAAATGAAAATCTTAATATTCTGGTAGTGTTCGCTGTTTGGGGGATCTTTCTCTCTTCCTTATTATATATCAAACATTTATTTACACCTGGCTCATATATTATGAACTGTTTTTTAGTCCAAAAGACTAACACATTCAAATTAATTTCAAGTGAAAAGTGCTAAAGAAGATCACTAAGCCATTCCACTCTCTAAATTATCTGTCCATTCAGTCAGGTCACCAAGGTGTATGTCTCGAGGGATTTAGGTTGGAGAACACATTTATGTAACATAAAGAATAAGCTAATTAATAAAAAAGAAAAAGACTGGTTGTCCAGATAAACATTAAGTTGATAACATGGATTTGATCTTCCTTACAAAGAGTTGAGATAATTGTCTTTCCTTCAGAAAAGCTTCTACTGTTTTCCAGGCATTTTCACATAGAGAATCTTCCTTAATCTTTATGCTAGTCTTTTAAAGTATATGGTTTCAATCCCATTTTACAAATAAGGAACTGAGAGGTCAAAAAGCTAAGCTATTTATCAAGTTTAGAGTCAGCATTTGAACCCAAGTCTCCAAATTCCAAGGAAAATACGTGATGGACCACTCCATGCCAGCAATAAATGCCCCACCCTGTCTCACGACCTGCTGAAAATGCACTGAGCCAGATACACGGGATAAAGGATAAAAGTGGGGACCACTCACAACCCACAGGATTGTCAGCAGATGTCCCATGGCATATGCCGGCACATTCTGTCAGCCCCTTGGGGGCACCGCAGCATCAGAGGACCAAAATGACAGGTTGTACAAAGATCCAGACTCGTTACAAATGGCCCTCCTTTTCCTTTTGTTTCGTTTGTTCTGAGCAGCTGGCATCTTTCAGCGAACTGTCGGTATTATATTTAAGACATAGTACATCATTAAAATAAAGCTCGGGGCTAATAATTATGTCTTGTTCAGGTGTTTTATGACTAAAGATTCTGACTTTCCCCCAAGGTTTCCAACTCACTCTTTTCCAAATTGCTTCTCTAAGGGCATTTGTTACATTGTGGACGTGTCCCCAACAATTAAATAGCAGTTTAATCCTCCCTCTCTAGATCTTTCTTTTTGAGGTAGTGTCCTGGAGCCTAAGCTACTTCCACTTTCAAGACGGTATTTATGGAGTCCTCGATACTGTGTGAGTGTGACTACACACAGAGGTTAATCAAATAGAAAGCCCGGTTCCCAGCGTTCACGTTGCTCACATGCAGCAATACTCCTACCCCTCCCTATTCTGCTTCCATCCCTCTCTTTGTTCAACAGCTATTAAGACACTCAGATGCTCAACTGACTGAGCCACCCAGGTGCACCTTCTATATGTTTTAAGTTAACATTTTTTGAGTACCTACTATGTGTAAATTACAGTGCTAAATTCTGAAGAAGGGGTTCCTACCCTCAAAAGCAATTTAAAAGTGAATAGAACACACAGACATATGCAAAAATAATATAAGGTATTAAATTAAGTTGACAGAGGTAGTGGTGGAAGGAGTCCTGAATATGGACCAAGAAAGCAGGTTTCACATGAGATCATGACTACTGTGGCAGACTAGCTGCTTGGGCACTCTTCCTCCCTTCCCAGTAACGAATGGGATTAACAGTGTGCAGTGCACCACTCAGAGGCTTGGACAAAAAACAAAACAAAACAAAACAAACAAACAAACAAACAAAAACAGTCCATCTTGAATCTCTCCCAACAAGACGCTAACAGAAGAGCGTCCTTCCTTTGCAGATATCCTGGGTCAGACTTCAGTTCCCTCCCCTACATCCCTCATCTGCCAGATTCTCCCCTTTGTGATCCCATTTATTCAGACCACAAGCCCTGAGCTCCTCTCCCACTGACCACCCACAGGGACAGGCCCTTTCCTGTGGAACCTGAGGAATGCCCCCACTAAACCTCTTTAGACTCTTTAGGCTGCTCTAGCAGAATATCATAGTCGCAGTGGCTTATTAGCAAATGACATTTATTTCTCACAGTCCTGGTCACTGGGAAGTCCAAGATGAAGTGCAGCACATTCGGTGTCCCGCTGCCTGGTTCACAGACCACTACCTTCTTGCCGGGTCCTCACATGGTGGAAGACGTAGAGGAGCCCTCTGAGGCCTCTCTTAGAAAGGGGCGAATCCTACTCACCAGAGCTCTACCTTCATGAACTGATCGCTTCCCAAATGCCTTACCTCTAAATATCATCACATTAGGGGTTAGGTTTCAAAATAAAAATTCTGGGGGGACACAAAAATTCAATCTTTTTTTTTATTGGCTCTTTCAGTTATTATAAATAAGTAAGATGTGCTTATTTTTAAAATTCAAACCATTTAAAAGGATAGGACGAAAAATACAATCTATGTTCTTTCCCATCCTCCAGCTACCTGGGACTAACAGGCCCCTGGGCACCTGTCCCTTGAGCTTGTTCTCTTATACACAAGGACACACACTCACACACAGCCTCACACATACACTCACAAACCACACACATCTACATACCACATTCACTTCAGACAACATGTGGGATACTCAGTGTCCTGTACTGCCCAGAAATGGAGCAAGGTTTGTCATGAAGGCCTCAAAAAATGACATCTAAGTCCTAAGCAAGGGGACAGTGAGAAAAAGATTCTATACAAGGGCAGAACCTCACTCAGGGCAAAGCATTCACAATTTGGGCACCAAAACTTGTGGTCACAGAAGAAGAGTCCTCTGTTGAGAACTCTTCCTCAGCGGGCAGCATTATGAGGACACAGAAGGCATTTTACGCCCAGGCCTCCTCAGCGGGCACCAGTCTCAGAGATGCATTGCCAGGAGCAGGAGGGGCAGGGTAGACATGTATAATTGCCCAGGAAATAGGCATATTATTGAAGCAAATCCGATCAAGAGAGGAGGAAAATGCTGGATTAAATGCTGTGAGTAAAACTACACAACACAAAACACTCCATAAGGACTCCCAAAATTGCTGGAAAGAAATCTTCCATGAGTGTTGGGTCCTTCAGAATTCATGGGACAGATCTGGGGCGGCGCGGGGAGAGAAGACTGCTTTGTAGCTGTTATTCTGACTCTTAGGATTCTGATGTGGGAAATGTGGGAGACACAGCAACACAAATAAAGTACTCCTGACAGGGCAGATAAGACCTGGAATCCGAGCTTGCCAAGGCCCTGACATCAGCCCGCCGCAAAAAAGATACTCCCTGCTGCCCACTGCAGCAGACCCCAGACATCCTGAAAAGACTGCCAGCCCCGAAGAGTCAAAAACAAGGGCTGCAATCAAACAGTCTCAGGGATACAGACATTTCCCTTAAGGCAAGTCACAAGATACTGTGTAACGGAAGATAGCAGCTTAAATAAACCATCCTCCCTGCAAAATCTCCACTGGCAGGGCTCTACTATGTGAACCACGCAAGTGTTAAAAATAAATCCATGCAAAAAAAAAAAAAAAAAAGAATATTTTTTCTGTCTTGTTTTTTAAAACAACAAAGGCTAGGAATGCAAACTGTATTAAATACTAGCTGATGACCAAGAGTGACCCCAGCTAGGGAAAATGAGCGCAATTAGAAAACAGGGGAGAAACCAGAACTTCTCAGGATATAGAATCACAAAATGAGGCATCATCCCTATTCTACAAAATATGACTTTACCAGGAGATAAAATATAATTTGCTGGAACGTGTTTGTAAATGTTTACATTTTTTATAATCCGACTGATGTTTGTTTTAAAATTTTATCCATTTTCTATTGTTGTTTCTGGTAGATTTTTAAGTTTAGTTTTATAAAACAATAGCTTGCTTCCTTTTTAAAGTAATTCAGTTCAAGGTTTCTATCTTCATGTTTGCTGAGAAGTTCAAGATAGTCGCCTTCAATGCCATATCTAAATAAAAAAAAAAAACTTACTTTCAGTTTGAAAAAAAATCTTAGAATGAACCAGAGGTTTGAAGTAATAAGGGCATATCTGGGCAGGGGGAAAAAATCCCTTTAGCTAGAGAAATTTGGCATGAGTAAAATGGTTTTTGATGTCCTTGAGAGATGCCAGACTCACCTTGGTACAACTGGACCTCACAGAGCCTCTTTTGACATGGACTGATGCCCTTTGGTTTCAAATAAATGTTGTTTTCTAGAGACTTTACTCCTTTTCTGGCCATCATCCCAGAAGTATTGATCAGCTTAGTGCTCCTGCTCTAGTTTGCCTCAGAATGGCGCCAGAGTGATCTCTTAAAACCCAAATTTCATCAACGCCTCTAATATTTAAACCTCTGTGGTCATTCCGTATCATCTCCCTATAAAAAATGCTCAATGTCTTTAAAAGCACCAGAAGGATCTTTGTAATCTATATGCTGCCCAGCTTCCAGCTTCCAATGAACAAATTGGGATCCAGTTTGGTAAAAGAGTTCACATAAGGTCCTACTAACTGCTGATGGATCCATTTCCGAAAGGAGCTCTGTCACATGGGACGAGGCTGGGTTTTGTGATTTGAATTTCCCCGCCCAGAACTTCTGCATTACCCCCAGTGAAAACTGAGAGTTAACATTTTTGGTTTTATTTTTTAAAGAAAGAGGAATCACCCACAGTATTCTAGCATATTTCAGTAGTATTTCCTTATCTATGGGGGATACAATCTTATACTGCTCTATACTGTATTATATTGTAGTAAGTGTTACGTCTTATATTGTAATAAGAGTTACATGAGTGTGGTTTCTCTCTCCCTCTCCCTCACACACACACACACCCTTCTCTCTCTCAAAATTATTGTACTGTACTCACCATTCTTGTGACAACATGAGATGACAAAATGCCTCCACGATAAGATGAAGTGAAGAAAATGATGTAGGCACCGTGGTGAAGCGTTAGGCTACGATTCCTCAGAAGGAGGATCATTAGCATCGGGCCCCTGCTCCCACCACTGGTAAATGATTTGGAAATCTTTGGTCCGAGCTGAAGCTAGCCCCCCGATCGTGGTGCTCAGAAAGCGATTCCAGCTCATTTGAAAGTGTTTTAAACTATTTTCCCTGTTTCGATTCCTTCATCTGATATACTTTAATACTGTATTATTTGTTTAATCTCAACATTCGTGGTTTCTTTGTTTTCTATGAGGCGGGATTTCCTAGATCATGATATCAAGCTGACTCTGGTATTTCACTATCTTTAAGGGGGCCCACCCCCTGGAAGGGTCTAGGTTTTGCTTTTCACCTTCTGAGGAGCCTCCTCCTTTCTGCCTCTTTCTCTTATTATTCTAGGAGTGTCCTGTCCAAACTGTGGTTTGCTCTTATTATTCCTACAAAGATATCAAAAGACCCAAAGCCCAACAGTCTCTAGACTGTGCTCAGTGAAATATGCAGTCCAGAGCTGACCACAGAATAAGTAAGTGGATTCGCTGGCCGTTTGCCTTTACAGTGCTGTAACCTCTCCCCGCAGGTGGCGCTTGTCCACGGGCAACTGAGCTGCCAGATGGGTGACCTGGTGTTTCTTGCTGTGACCAGGACCTGGAAACCCTCAGCAAATGATTCCCACCTGGCATGGAGGCCCTTAAGCTCTGCAGCCCTCATGCGGGAGTATCTGCTCTGAACTGGAGACTTTCTTGGGAATGTGGATCTAACATTTTTCCAGGCTCAGCTCACCTATAGGGCATATTTGTTTCCATTTTCACCTGCTTGTGGATATATATTATTTTAACTTTTAGTCAAAAAAATATTATTTTGAAATAATTTTAATAGAACTATTTGATAATGACATCAAAATAATAAAAGCAGTGTATCATTCAATGAAACATATTTCAAAATATTGTATATTTAAATTATTTTAGCACCCCTTTTCAGTCTCAAAAGTGTCCCAGTTTGTGATGGTTACCAGAAGGGAGATGGGGGGCGGGGGATTGCTTAAATAGGTTGCAGGGATTAAGGAGTGCATTTGTTGTGATGAACACCAGGTGATGTATGGAGGTGTTGAATCACTACATTGTACACATTATGTAGTATGTTAACTAACTTGAACATTTTAAATGCCAACTTTTTTAAAAATTAAGGTTTTTTAATTTTTTATGTTTTTTCTTTCTTTTTTAAATTTAATTTTATTTTTAAATTTAAGTTTTTTTAAAAAGTGTCCCAATTTTAACACTAAATTACATGGCTATCCTACTTGATGGTATATGATGAGAAAAGCAAAAGCTCAAATCCATATCGAGAGTGATGCCCATCTTTCTCCCTATGTCATCGGGGCATTGCATACTGACCTGATAATCCTTAATTGCACCACATTTGAACAACACTCAGCCACAGCAAACAACCTGCAGAGAGCACAGGCTGAAGGTAGTGCTTTCTTGGCTGCTCTTGGGTCCCAGGGCTGTGGATGGGGCCCAGGATGCCTCAGATACCTCCAACCAGCTGTGTGTCTGGCTGGGAGCTGGCTGAGATCTTAGATGGGGCCAGGACATGCAAGGAGAGCTTTCAGGTCTTGGCCAAGGAAGAGAGACCTAGTCATACAGATACCAACCTGGATTGTCAGTGGGGCAACAGCTACCTGTAAGACAAGGGACCCTGCCCACAGGACAGAGCAGCTAAGGGATACACCAAGGACTTTGCAGGAAATTCCAAGGGCTCCTCACCCATGTCAGAAGACAATCTAAGTTCCCAGGACAGGTACCATCTTGGGGTAGAGAAGGAAGGAGAGCAAGAATAAAGAAATGAGCTATTCAATTATATCAAACAGGATTTAAGTTAGTTTAGATCTTTAGTTATTTCCTACCTTCTAGACTAGACTACTTATTTTTCTGGGCACATCTGGGTATAACAGTTGCAAATTTACAACCGTCCTTTTGCAAATCTATATAACTTCTGAAGCTGCTGCTTCCAAATGAGATTAATTAGCTAGCTCTTCAGGGTAATAACAGCTTTAGATCAGAGAATTTCTTCCAGTTGTTGCTCAGGAAAGTTAGATTTCTCAGGGTCTGTGAGTCGCAAGATGAGGTTAGAACAGAGAGGGAAGGACTCCCAGGAGATTAAATATGGGAGAAAAAAGTCAAAAGGAGAGGTAAGAGAAACTGCATTTATGTTTCCTTAGTGTTAGTCCTGTTGAATATTAACAAGGCTTTCATTTCAATTACAACATGGTAACTGGGCATTGAGGAAACAATACGAAATGTTTCCAAATGCTCAACAATAGGAGCTTTCAGAGTCAGAGTCTATGGACCCAGATACCTTTAGGGATTACTCCATGGGCTGTGTTGGTTTTGTGCTGGAACACAAAAGATACCTTGCACCCAAGAGTCTTGAGGAGTTTAGAAACTTTAGATCCTACATATCACCGTCTCAAGTGTAAAATTATCATGCCCTCTGCCTGATCTCTCCCTGGCGCTCTCGCTCTGATGACATTGTGGGAAATATGAGAGGCACGTGGTAATCTGTTTGGGGAATAAGGGAAAGGTGTTGGAAAAACAGAGAACATATTCCCTGGGAAACTATTTGAGTTCCACTAAGCAGAAAAATGTACAAACTCACTTCTAATTCACTCTGAAGTTGTGTGTTTCAATTCCCTTGTAAAATACAGAAACACAAAATCGGACTGTGTATCCCAGCAAGAGCTCTCTTTTGAGAGCTTAAGCCAAAGAGAGCAAAATTTACCCAACCACCATGTGCCACAAATCATAATCTACAAAACATACAGTTCCTGCATGCCCATTTTTCCCCCAAAAGAAACAGTACTATTGTGTTTTCTCCACAAAACTAGAATACAATGAAAATTTAAAAGAAAACAGAAACAAAAACATTCTTTTCACCAATCTACGAAATTCACCAATTTTATACCATACCTCACTTAACTCTATCCTCTCTATCCTCACTCTGATCCGAGCAGGAAATCTCAGCATTGTCCTTGGCTCCTACCTCTCCTGGACCTTCACCTCCTGGCTCTTCTCCCTGTCAGTCTTTCACTTACCAAGTGGGTCTCTTCGGCATCTCACCCAACTGTCTCCCTCTCTTGAGCTGCCCTTGTCTTCACAACGCAGCCTCTCCCTAGGTCAATCTTTCCACTCTCATTCTTTCTCTAAACTACCCCTGGGACAACCTTCCTCACATGTAGCTCACTTAAGTCTCTCCTCAGCTCCAGATCTTGGCATCTTCCTGAGCCTGAACAACAAACACCATTTACCCCACAACCTGCCCCCAGTTCCCTGTGCTATTTGTTTCTTGCCCTATACCTTTTGAATCATCTTCTGCCACAGTGACATCAAATTATAAGCATTTATTCAAATACCTTCCTACTTCCTAATGTTTGCACTGCATTCTTCTTTCTGAAATGTTCTTTGCCCCATTTCTCTCCAGACCCAAACAAAGACTTCTTGAAATCTTAACCATGTGGCAAAACTCAGCTCCAAGAAACCTCCTCCATGATCCTTTCCTGATCTCTGTGATTAAAATTAGTGTACTCCTCTCCCACACTTTCATATGTCTGGACCTTCCCATCAAGACTTACCACTTTCTACCCTATACTGCAGATAATTGGGTTCATTTGTCTCTTCCATTAGATTGTAAGGTCTTAAGAGCACAGCAGTGTTTGTGGGCAGAATCTATTGGGTCTTGTGCTGGTCAAAGCCAACTTCACCATCAATATCAAGTAAGTAAAATGAACTGTTCTTTATCAACAGGCTAATATCTACTTCAGAGATGTACAAATTACATTTTTTAAAAGTGTCATATCTTTAGTGAAGTTATTGGTATATCTATAATTAACAACACGCTTAAATGCCCTTTTAAAATTATTATATATATCTGCATTGGCAATAAAGATTTAAAGTTAAATCAGAATTACCAGGTGTTATCCTTTATTACAGGAAATTGCAGGAAGCTATTGTATCCTAGTAAGACAAAAGGCTTAGAGTTAAAAGATTTACGTTCAGGGGCTCCTGGGTGGCTCAGTTGGTTAAGCGACTGCCTTCGGCTCAGGTCATGATCCTGGAGACCCAGGATCGAGTCCCACATTGGGCTCCCTGCTCAGCTCTAATCTCTCACTCCCCCTGCTTGTGTTCCCTCTCTAGCTGTGTTTCTCTCTGTCATATAAATAAATATATTTTTTTAAAAAAAAGGTTTAAGTTCAAATCTTGCCTCCTCCACTTACAAACTGCCTGGGCTTAGGCAAGGCCCCAAACTTGAACCTCAGTTTTCTAGTCTGTAAAACAGGGAAGAAAATGCCTGCCTATCACTTACAGCTAAGGAATCAAATAATAGATGCAACAGTATTTTCAGAACTGCAAGTTTCTTTGCAAAAAATATATATTAGCATTATCCTGAATAAAAGACTAACCCAAAGAACATACTTCAAAAATAGCAGTCTTTATGTTTTGGAAAAAACTAATGAAGCAGAATATTACTACTACTTTCAGAGGCTGGCTGGTAACACTTGCACAGATGGTAGTCTTGGCCAAATGACTTGTATTCTGCATTCTTATTCCATGCTGGTTGGTAACTCTTAACATAGGAATTTATGCAGAGCCAATGGAATTTTGTATCACAATTTGCAGATATCAATTGATTGACCTGCCTCTCTCAACTTTTCCAAAGTCACATAGGCTATCCCAAAAATACGTAATATGTGACTTAATTCTGCTTCTACAAATCTAGTTTGCTATCTTTTCCAAAACACAAGAGAACACATAAGTTTTTGCTTAAAAACTCTACAAGTATTAGAGTCACACCACCATACTGAAGGAAAGAAATTAGGAATAGACAATAGCAGGAAATACCACCAAGAAACACTTTAGTTTGGGTAGTGCGGGCAATGTAGGGCTATGTAGGATAACAGACTTCCAGATAACTGACCGTTTAACCCTTTGGGTACCAAATATTTCACATAATTTTTAGTAGTTTAAATGGTTCCCCAACAACCTCACCTTAGGGACCTCACCTTAGGGATCAGACTGCATGAGGCTTCTTGTTGATCTTCTAATACAACACATTTATTTTATTTTATTTATTTATTTATTTGAGAGACAGAGAGGGATCACAAGGGAGAGAGAGAAGACAACTCCCCATGGGGCACAGAGCCTGACACAGGGCTTATTTCAGGACCTTGAGATCATAACCTGAGCCAAAGTCAGACACTCAACTGACTGAGCCATCCAGGTGACCTCCACCACACTTTTGAAAACTTCCCCCTCTTTGTCACTGCCTGGAATGAAATGGTCTACCTTCTCCAATTGCCAAACTGCCATTCCTATTGATCACCTCAAGTCTTCAGTGAAATCATCTCTGATACCATCAGAAACAGTTACTCACTCCCTCCTCTGTGTTTCAAGTAAGCCTCTCCTATCACTATTTTAGTACTTATCTGGGATGTCTTTCTGTACACATCATTCTCCAAATTTCATAATGGTAGGGTTTGAAGGTCTTTTTTAAATCTCTTTGTACATAATGGTGTACACAGTAAATATTTAGAAATATTTGTTAAATGAATGAATATGTTATCAATAGTGAAAATTGATTATTATTCCATTATATTTAAGTGATGTTATGGAGATTTATGCCCTACTTGCTTCTCTGTCCGTTTACACAGAATGGTATGTATTCTATGACGTGTCTTTTCTTTTTAACTCCTCCTCTATGAATATCTTTTTCCCCCATGTAATTTAGGTTCTTTTTCATTGGGTATGATCGTTGTCCCTGTTCCCACTTTTAATTTCTACTGTTTCTATTCTCTGCTACTTCCTTCCTGCTCCCCACTTTGATTAATAGGTCCCATGTCCTCTCTCTCTTGTTCTTATGAATCTTTTAAATGTCTTGACTTAATGTATTTCTTGACATGGCATAATTCTTTATTTGGTTTTCATACCTATCATGCGCCAAGGGAAACACATCTTTATACTAGGCAGGATTCTGACATGTCCAATCATAATCAAAATATCCCAGAAGTCTTCCCCTCACTTTTCTATCTGCATTGCATCAACCTTTGTTCTGGTTCCCACTTCTCACACCTGAGTTATAACTGCAACAGTCTCCTAACATCTCGGTCCACACCCAGTACTCCCAATTCTAATTAGAACACATATCACTACCAGGTTATTCTTCTTAAAACACTGGTTTCATTTTATTAATCCTAGGCACCAAGGCTTTCACTTCCATTTGACAACACTCAGCATTCAAGATTCTCACCATCTGGCATACCCTGTCTATCTCACTTCATTTCTCCACTCAAAATATTTAGCAGATTATTGTGGTAATTGGTTCAAAAGACATTTACCCCCAAACCACACTGATATTCATCCTTTTGTGTCCCCTCTTTTGCCTCTGGGCTGGCTCTGTGATGCTTTTACCACTGTACTGTGGTAGAAATGAGGCTGCAGGACTTTTGAGAGGAAATCTTGAGAAACCTTGCACTAACTTAGGCCTCCTTCTTCAGAAAGTCTGCTTCTCTACCTAGAACGACTCTGAGTCTATCCCTTCCCAAACCACAGCCTTCATCTTAGGTCCCATGAACACTCAGAGGGAGTAAAAAAGATCATTTTAGTTTTGTCTTTCCAAATGTAATGCCAGAGCTCTGGGAGAATGCAAGCCAACCCACCATCTAATTTCCTGGACACCAGTAACTCTTTGATATACAAATCACAGTGAGAAAATCATTTCACCGAGCCTCCATTTCCTCAGCTACTTGGATGAATCTTTGTGAGCCTCCTTTCAGATTGCTGATCCATAAAATTACCACTTCTAAACTGGCTTTCTCCAGCTTCATATCCTAAGTAGTTCAATTCTCATTCCCTACTTCAGATTTCTGCTTCTGGGCAAGATGGAATAACAGAGACCAGATTTACCCTCCTGTCTGAAACAACTGAAAAATGGACAAAATATATGAAAACAAAGGTGTCCAAGTCAATCAACACAGACCACTAAAAATAGTAATATCTGAGAAATGTAAAACAAATGAAGGGGGCCCAAATATCGCCCAGATTATTGCATTGAGAGCATTTCCAACACACAGAGGTGGAAGTCAGGCATAACGCAGTGAACAACTTGAGTTAAGGACACGGACCTGAGAATTCAGGGACACCAAGGAGGTTATCGATAGAGGGACAAAGTAATAGAGAGGAGAAAACAGTGCAAATAAAGAACCTTCAGAGATTTGCAGAGGGCCTCCCTTAGGTATTCACATATAAAGAGCATATACACATAAGGGAACTTAAATAAAGTCAGATGTTTACTTCATACCACACACAAAAATCAATTTCAAATAAATTAAGAAAATAAATTCAAGAAGCAAAACTTCAAAACTTCCAGAAGAAAATAAAGAGCATCTCTATCACATCAAGGTAGGGAGATTTTCTTACATAAGGTACCAAAAAAGCACGGGCCATAAATATAAAGATTAATAAATTTATGTGTACTAAAATTAAAATTTCTGAAGCACAAAAGGCAATAGTAAAGTAACACTAACACAAGTCAGACACAGAGAAAAGATATTTACTATCCATATGGTTTCACTTACATGCGGTGCATAAGGGGTAATATAGAAGACAGTAGGAGGAGAAGGAAAGTAAATGGGAAGTAGGATAATTCAGGGAAAGAAACAAAACAAGAGAGATTTTGGACACAGAAACAAACTGAGGGACTTGGAGGGAAGGGGATGGGGGGATGGGAGAGCCTGGTGGTGGGTACTGAGGGCACCTATTGCCTGGAGCACTGGGTGTGGGGAATGGGCAATGAATCTTGGAACACTGAAAAAAAAATTTAAGTAACAATAAAAATAAATAAATAAATAAATAAATAAATAAATAAATAAATAAATAAAATTGATTTAAAAAATACAATCCATAAAACCAATAAGAGTCTTTTCTCAGGGGGCGCCTGGGTGGCTCAGTTGGTTAAGCGACTGCTTTCAGCTCAGGTCATGATCCCGGAGATCCAGGATCGAGTCCCACATCAGGATTCCTGCTCGGTGGGAAGCCTGCTTCTCCCTCTCTCAGTCCCTCTGCTTGTGTTCCCTCTCTAGCTCTGTTTCTCTCTGTCAAATAAATAATTAAATCTTTAAAAAAAAATCTTTTCTCAGAATATACAATAAAATCCTACATACCCATGTGTTTTAAGACAACAACCTAGTAATAATAGCAAAAACAAATAAAAATTTAAAAACTGGGTAAATGATATAAAAAACAATCTTTTAGAAAAGGAGGAATAAATGAGATATATAAAACATTTCCCAGGAAAATAAAACCATAATAAAATACCATTTTACACCCAGTTCACAGATATGCACCCTTTCATTCATTCATCACAGATTCGTTGGAACCCTATTAGGTGCAATGCTCTATTAGGCACATAGAAACATCAAAATGTGAATAAATGACAATTATTTATTTACTTTCTCTACTAAGATGAGACCCCAAAGAGGAAATGCACTGCTTCTTATTCTTCATTGTATCTTCAGCATTTAGGACAGTCCCTGGCATTAGGCAGAACAGTATTCATGGCAGAAAACTGATGCAAATTCTAATCTGAAGATCTCACAGTGTGGGGAGAAGGAGACAAGAAAGCATCAAATCCTAATACCTCACAGGGATACCTGAGAGTGTCCACAGAGGAGCTAGATTTTGGGGGATTGTGCACTTCTCCAACACTTTGATCAGACTCTACAAGAAGTCAAGATTTGAAACGAGCGTTGGGAAAAATTTTTGCCCGGCATAGCTTTCCAAGTCAGCACAGAATATGCACTATGTTCTCTCTCTTTCTCTCTGTCTCTCTCTCTCTCTCTCTCTCTCTCTCTCTCACACACACACACACATACACACACATACACCTCAAATAACTAATTCCCTGATAGTAAGTAACTTCATCTTCAAAATTCCAGAATAATGAGGAAGATGAGGAGTATGAGGAAGTAGAATCTAAGCCATCTATATCCACACAATTTACCATGATGTTAATCAGGTTTTACTATTGGCCACCTTCACTAACCTAACTTTATTATTTCACTGCCTTCCTTGAAGTTACTTTACTACAGAAAACTTGCCCAGGAAGAATACAGTTGCAAATAACTTTATTATTAGTCCACAAACTTCCTAAAAATTCCACTTAAGTGAACATCAAAATGCTCAACTTTCAAATCCAATGACTGTTTGTTCTCTAAGACCTTTCAAAACTTTGACCCCACCAATCCTAAATTATCACATCATAATCTTTACTTAATCACAGTGAACATCCTATTCTGACACCCCCATACTGCTTTCTGCCAGCTTCTTCAACCTCCACTACCCTCCAACCTTAAAAGATATGCCTTAAACCAGACTTCCGTTCATTAATAGAACTCTGGAGAGGTAATTCCCTCCCCATGACCACCCCCAACTTTACCGTAGTATAAATAAATTCAACTTTGTTTTTTCAACAGGTTGTTTGGTAATATTTTCAAAGACTTAACATTCTATAATCCTTCTCCTTCTCTTTGTCCTTATCATCATCATCATCATCACCATCATCACTAACATGGACTGAGCCCTAACTACATGCCAGGCACTTGCTAATTAGTTTAGATACCTAATAATCAACATCCCTTACACAAATAAAGTATTTTTAAGCAAGTAAGTAATTATAGGATGCATATTCAAATGAGATGTCAAAATTCTTCCAAAAAAAAGTTTATATTTTTTACTGTCCTTCTCCATAAAAATTATAGGAGCCATAGAGATGCAAGTCTGAAAGATATCCTGGAGCAGATTTCCTTGGTAAGCACCATTGCAAGTCATCTGTGAGTATAGTAGTACTAGCTTTCATGGCTCAGCTAAATTGAGTTCTATTGAAAGTTCTATTTCAAGGGAAATAAACGTGCCTTTTCTCTCAATACTAAAGGGAGATGACCTCACAGAAAATATTAGCTGATGAAATGAATAATGAAGGTGCTAGAAATATGAACAAAATAAAGATAGGGAGGCCTTAAGGAAAAGCAATGTCTGTGTTTTGCCTTTCATCTCCAAATAAAGAATAGATGTTCCCTCAGCAAACTGTGAGAGAGAAATGGGGTGACTGAGTTTTGCAACTAAAATAGTATCAACTGTATTTGTAATTTCACTTTTGCAACACCACAGTTTTGCCTTTGTGGCACTGCCAGTAAAAATTCATTTTCAAGCAGCACAGCTCAACAGCCTGGACTTTTGCCTTAATTCACTTTTCCTGTTAAGAGCCAAGAAGAGAAGTAGCCCTATATAAGGAGGATGGATAGCAGAGCACTCCTTCGGAAGAGGTCACATGCTAAATTAATCATGTTCCAGCCAGAATTTGCAATTCTTTGAGAGATGCTCAAGATGGTATGAAAAATTTAAAGATAACAAGAAAAGAGGGAGAGTTTGTGAAGCAGAAAGCTTCAGAGGGCACTTTAAATGTGCAGGATGCATTAGACTTTCTCACATGTGAACAAGATAGCTGGCCTTATCCAGAACACGATAAATAAGGACTGCATTCTAATGCCTCGAGAAGGGAGCACTCATGCTAGAACGGCGAAATTTCTGATTTGATGGCCATTTTAAGGGATTAGTATATTCATGAAAATCATCCATCTTAAAATTTAGCCTCTAGCATCAAAGCTAGCAGGCAAGGATAGTGTCAGTCCAAGACAACAGGTCCTCTTTAAGAGCCAAGCATGATTGCTTAGATGAGTTTGGGGGTTTCTTAATTATTATTATTTTCATGTATACTTTCCCTCTGTTTCTGCTCTTATCTAACTAGTTTTATTCTTGAGTTCTTAGGATCTCCATTTTTGTTAAGGACCACCACTGGTTCACAACATGTAGTCAAATATGACCATTCTATAGTTTCTTCATCTCAAAAATTAAAAAAAAATTCTTGATGCATCATAAATGAAAACCATGAAAGGTTGTTTTTTTTTTTTCTTCTAAGAATAGTTTTTCTAGAGGGACTTGATTTTTAATATATTTTTTAAAATAACTTTAAAAAAATAAATAAATGCTCTAACTACAATGACAAGAAACTTACCATAAATGCAACGCACTTTAGTTATTTTCCATGACCGTTGCAAGAGATAATGCCCTTGGAGAACTATTGTGTCACACCTCACTCCTGATCCGAACCATGTCTCTTCAAAGCTACTGATAATGCAATGTCCTTTCTTGTGGTAGGAAATGGCTTCCGCATGGCCAGAGAAGAGGAGACTATGGCAAACTTCAGATTCAGGAAATTACCTGGCTTCTGATCACAGTTGCGATTGGACGTGTGAATTGTCGTGCTGAATGGTCTTGGGGAGTGACAAAATGAAGGAGTGCTGGAGCTAAAGCCCATTTGTCCTCCAGAGCCTCTGGCTGCCTGGATCCTCTAACACTTTCTCCCTCTCTGACTCTGTGATTGAGTCCCATCTCCTCCCCCTTCTCTAAAGGGACTTCCCTGCCCTAAATCCCATGTTCTTAATCCCAGCCTTTAACCAGCTGCTAAAAATTCATTCCTAGCAGGCTGTTAATAACAACTGACAAGAAGCCTGAAATACAGTCCTTGTCCACTCTCAGAGGTCAGTTATTCTTTTGTTGTGGAGAGACATTTCCCCCTTATCATCAATTAATATTTTACGGGTTGCTGTTTCTTTATATTAATTCCATCCCAAATAATTTAGTTTTTGAACTCCCATCTTCTGCTTCCCAGGGGACCTCTTCCCTCCTCCCAGTGAAATGTGACTTATAGGTGGCAAGTTGCTCCCAATGCAGTTCACCTTTTCCACTCACTTAAGGAAGCCACTTGTGGCCACTAAGAGCAGTTCTCAAAACTTAGTACTGGAATGAGAAGGAGGAACTGATTCTTACCTAGCTTTGAGCTTTTAAGTTCCTCCAATGTACCACACTCAACTCAGTGTTTACACAGCTCTGTCCCACCCTCCTGGGACACTCTCCATTCCCTACCATCCCAAGTTCTAACTTGGTCTCAGTCTCTTGCTTCTGAGCTCAAGGTACGTTTTATTACTTCAGGTAGATATTGGGTAACTCTTATATATACAACACTAAGCTGGTATTCTGAATTCTGTGCTCCCATAGCACCTGGTACCTCTACTTACCCTGCTTCTGAAACATCCATCATTACTTATTCATTGTCTTCCACACCAGATTGAAAAGATCACTAGGGCTGATTCCTTATTGTTTTGCCAGTGAATAACAAGTATTTATCAAACAAACAAATAAAGGCAAAAATCGTGTTTGATTCTTTCTTCTGCCATAAGATCTAGCAGGGTAACTGAGACATAATAATTAGCACTCAATAAAATGCTTATGGATTAAATGCAGGAATAAGAACCCTGAGGATGTCAGCTGAATTCAGCATCCCCCAAATCAACTGGGAAAATCCTTCCTACAGCGGTTGTTGCCTGATCTCTCAGTGGGCCTCTTGCCTTGCTACTTGGCTTACATAAAAGCTAGAAAGAACAGCACTACAGGAAAAAAAAAAAAAAAAAAAAAAAAAAAAAAAAAAAAAAAAAAAAAAAAAAAGCAATGTGCAATGGAAATTAAACTGTCACACTCAGAAGTGATATTCTCTTTTTCTTTCAGTTCATACTGTTGAACATTTTTCCCCAATTCCCCAAGAGGGAAAGATCGCTGGAAGCGCACCCATTAAAAAAAAAAAAAAAAAAAAAGTCACCCTGATATTTTTTTTTCAAAGATGTGTGCTGTTTAAATTCTCACCCATGAATATGTAGCTAATATTGACTAATGGGACATGTAAAAGGAAGAAAGCTAACTAAGGTTTTTTAAGGCACACCCATTGAAATTAGGGTCATATGTAAGTTGTTTAAAAATTTTTTTTCTGAGCCATATCCAAAACTCCAGAGGGCACATTAAATAATGGAAGTGTAAACTACTGGGATTTGGTGCTGGTTAGAATGTTGGCACAATGCATGGCTTCCTGTGTGGTTTTAAAAATTAAGGGATTTTTCCCTCTTCCTTTATCTAGTAGCCTCCAAAATTAAAACAGTTTTCTTTTCTTTGTGGAATAATACAAGCTACCCAAATTATACTCTAATATTTTCATTCAATGACTTGGAAAGTCATGAAAATGTTTGTATGGGGAGTTGCCTATACAGAAAAAGAAGGAAAGGACCGTATCAGAAGGATTTAAAAGAAGAAGATAAAACAAAGAATTCCAAGGATTGTCACAATCTGATCTGCATAAATAAAAGATAATAGCTTCCGTGAGCCAGCCAACCTTTGTGTGGAGTGATCGGTCTGTGGAGAGTCATGTCTGAGAGGCTGCAGGTCATTATGGCAGGATAAAGCCTATTTCTCATTTATATTAAAGAATCTTGCCTGTTAAGGGCTTGATTTGGATCTCAGACATAAATGCGCCCAGGGCTGCTCACCTAGTTAAGTCAATTGCTCCATATGCATTCTCTCCTTAATACACACACACAGAGTTTATCATTCACAACTCAACCATTATGCCTAACGTTCTTTTCTTGATTTAGAAAGAATAACAGTTAGATCAGAAGGACTCAAATTGAGGGGAATGGATCATAAAATTTACACCTAAGACAGAATTTTTTTCTAATTTTGTATATAAGATGTAAATTTTCTCCCCGTTATACAGAACTTGCTACATTGAGAAGACAATAAAACTGTTTTTGTTTTTGTGTTACATGTTTGATTCACATTATTATCTGGTTCCAGGCAAGATGGATTGTTCCAAGACAGTATCTGGAGATACAGGCAATGGAAACTTTTACAATGTTAAAGAAAGAAGAAAGAAAGAAAAGTCCAAAGAACACAATAAACAAAGCCTGACTACAAGAGTGGGTAAATATGTATTAAGAAACTAAGGAGGGCAACTGGGTGGCTCAGTGGGTTAAAGCCTCTGCCTTCGGCTCAGGTCATGATCTCAGGGTCCTGAGATGGAGGCCCACATCAGGCTCTCTGCTTGGCAGGGAACCTGCTTCCTCCTCTCTCTCTCTCTCTGCCTGCTTGTGATCTCACTCTCTGTGTCAAAGAAATAAATAAAATCTTAAAAAAAAAAATAATAAGGAAAGCCATAGTTTGTCAGGTCTGAAGAGGAACTATGGGTAGAGTTGAAAGAGTTCCTTGGGCTGGGCCTCATAAGGTGCCTGTAGCTTTCGTGGGACCCCACCTTATAGTTCTGCAGGTCTGGAAAGTCATTGTATAACTTCAGCCAGGCACTGAATTGAATTACATCAACATTAATAAAAAAAGATTAATTATACAGAGACTTCCAATCAAAAAGCCAATGGATTAATTTATGAGGCAAAAATAATATGAAATAATAGGAAAGTTCTGGTCAAAAGATTGGTGCTTTGGTCTTAGATCTATGCAATTTCCAGCTTTGAGACCCTTCGTGAGACATGGCCTCTCTGGTTCTCAATTTTCCTAATCATAACTGAGAGGTATTAAGAGTTAATTCAAATCCATGAGAAAACAGTTCAACAGACAAATGAGGAAAAGACAGGAATAGAAGGACAGTATGGTATGGTGCTATGGTTCTCAAGACAACCTAGGACAACCTAGGACAACCTAGGAGTCCTCAGTATATCAATACTAGGGACACTTATATCAAGAAGCTCCACAGCATAGATGTCAGGATGATTTGTAAGTAAATGAACAAATAGTTTTCAATAGGAATGGTAGTGCCCCCCCCAGGAGAGGTTCAGAAACAGAGGAGGGTATTTGTTGTCACAATGATTGGAGCCCAACTGGCATTTTAGTTAGCAGAGGCAGAGATGCTACGTGTCTTGGAATGCACACCACAGTTGTGCACAAAGAATTGTTAGCACAGACTTTTGTACATCAATTAATGAAGGTATTTTTATAATTATCTAATCTTGGTGTACATATAGATAGTATTTGCCCAGTTTCAATATGTGCTGAATTTGCAGGATGGTCACTGGAATGTTAATCAAGGAACAATTATAGTTTATTATGATCATATTTTTATCAATAAAATTCAAAGTTTTGGGGCGCCTGGGTGGCTCAGTGGGTTAAAACCTCTGCCTTCGGCTCAGGTCATGATCTCAGGGTCCCATCCAGGGATGGAGGCCCACATCAGGCTCTCTGCTCAGCAGGGAGCCTGCTTCCTCCTCTCTCTCTGCCTGCCTCTCTGCCTACTTGTGATTTCTCTCTCTGTCAAATAAATAAATAAAAATCTTTTTTAAAAATTCACAGTTTTGAACAATCTTACCATTCATGATATTTGAGTCAAGAGTAAGACAGTTTGCATTCATGACTGAGGGATTCATGGTGATTGTACATACGGAAACAAACACCTTTTTAGAAAAAGAAGTCATCATAAAGTTATGTCATTGTTTTAATATTTATAGTCAAGAGGTATTACAAAATATTTGTTACATAAAAGGGGAGCATTGGGTATGATGATGTTCCATACACTGATCTAGGGCAAAGATTATCTGTATGGTAAAAGATAAAAAATTAAGGGAGGGTTTCAACAGACCTAAATGTAATGAATTGCCCTTTCTAGGAGCAAGCAAAATTTTGCACCATTTCTGGGAACAAAAATTTGAAGGGAGAAAGTTGGAAGAGAGGTATGACTGGACCCAGAAGACCTAGTGAATATGTAGCCATCTCAGAACAATGGAAGGTTAAGCAAGGGCCTCTGGGCCTATTTCCCACTTGGAATCCTGGGAAGATGTCACTTTGCACTCCCACACCCAGAACATGGTAATCACAGCAGAATAAAAAGGCAATGGAGCACATGTAGGCAGCAAGCCAGAAATGGTGGCCCTGAGATTCCAGTGGCTCCATATGGTGGGTGTGGAAGGAACCCTGTGCTCTCAGTGAGGGAGTCAGATCGCAGCCAAGAGTAGCAAGAAGGTTAGCCAC
Organism: Spilogale gracilis; assembly: GCA_004023965.1. Lineage (NCBI taxonomy): Eukaryota > Metazoa > Chordata > Mammalia > Carnivora > Mephitidae > Spilogale > Spilogale gracilis. The sequence continues at coordinate 13,252 of PITA01011268.1, read as the reverse complement.
AGGTTGCCCTCCTGTGGGTAAGATGACCCAAACCGAGGGTCTGTGATGTAGGGTGGGTGGTCAAGCCACAGCTGAATGGAGACCATGGCTGAGATCAGAAGACCACAGCATCAGCAGAATTGGAAAAGGAGCCCTGACTACACTGAGCCGATAGATCAAAGCAGCAGGACCATCAGGACAAAGCAACCAGATGAATATGGAACATCCAAAACACCCAAACCAAGTCCCTTTCCTTCCCAAAACTCCTATCCTCACTGGACCTGACATCAGTCAGCTATGTAAAAAATAAAGAAGTGACAAATTTTTGGACACATTTCTGTTTTCCAAGGACTACATTTTTATCTTTCTCTTAAGTATGTGCCTCTCCTTTCTATGTGCATCAGAAGCTGTTCGTCCTAAACTCGGACTGTAGAAACCAGAACTGAATGTAAGTCCAGTCCACAGCATTACATTTATCATGAATCTAAGACTATTAAAATAAAAACAAGAATAAGAATGCCATCTACTGGCATGGAAAGCAGCAAGGGCTCTAGCAAATCTGCATTTAGTAAATGGGGGATAAATAGAGAAGGAAAATAATTTCTTCTGTTATTTTGTTATGAAATGGTGATCGCCAGAGAATAGACAATTACATATAAATAGTATAAAGGGGATCGATCACAAATAAATAAATTCTTTCTTAACTAGTAAATCTCTTACCTTCATCTCTCAATTTTGTATTTGCTACAACAGGCTCCATCTGGACACAAAAGAGGTGTGTATATAATGACACAAAAACATCTTGTTTTGTTGATTCAGCACACCGTTTCAAAACAACCTAGTCTTGTTCTTTTTTCGACCTTTTAAAACATGTATTTATAAACTGGACTGCTTATGCAGACAGAACGATAGAGCAAGTGACTCTCTTGGCTGTTTCCATTTCATATACTGGGAGTTATTTTGGATTTTTTTTTTTGCACAATTTCATTGAAGGCAAGCAAGAGATTGATGAATTATATTTGTCAATACTGATTATCATCTATATGATACTTTTATGAATTTTCCTCTGTTAAATTTTTAAACTTTTTCCATAGTGAATCATTTCTTTCTAATCATTTATTTGTTACTTTAAAAATCTATTCAAAATATAGTATTTTATTAGGTTCTTAATGACTTGGTAAAATGTCCACAAAGTCAAAGTTTTTTATTTCATTGCCTACAAATATCCAATTGTTTAAGCACCATTTGTGAAAAAGATCATCCTTTCTCCTATCTTGGCACACACGTTGAAAACAAATTGCCTATACATGTGTGGGTTTATGTCTGGATTCTATATCCCTTTTCATTAATCTGTTTGTTCGTTACACATCAATTTCATATTCTTTCAATTACCATAACTTTATAGTAAGTCTTGATATTAGGTAGTGTAAGTCATCAAAATTTGTACTTTTTTAGGTTGTTTTGGCCACTTTAGGTCCTTTCCATATAAGTTTTAAAATCAGCTTGTCAATTTTTACAAAAAAGGGCGCTGAGATTTTCATTGGGATTAGGTTGAATTTATAGATCAATTTGAGGAGAACTGACAACAATATTGAATCTACTGCTCCATGAATATCTTTGCAAAATCTTTGCATTTATTTAGGTGTTTTTAAAATTTTGCTAAGCAATGATTTATAGTATAAAATTTAATTCAAAATGAATCATATACATAAACATAATGGCTAAACTTATAAAAATTTAGAAGAATAGGGATGCCTGGGTGGCTCAGTTGGTTGAGCAACTGCCTTCGGCTCAGGTCATGATCCTGGAGACCTGAGATTGAGCCCCACATGGGGTTTCCTATTCAGCGGGAAGCCTGCTTCTCCCTCTCTCACTCCCCATGCTTGTGTTCCCTCTCTGGCTGTGTTTCTCTCTGTCAAATAAATAAATATAATCTTAAAAAAAATTTAGAAGAATAGGGAAAAATTCTTAGTGATCCTACATTTAGCAAGATGTCTTGAATAGGACACAAAAAAATCACAAACTATAAGACAAACTGGATGTCACCAAAATTAAAATTTTGCTCTTCTAAAGATACTACTATAAAAATAAAAGGTAAACCTCAGACTGGAGGAAACCATTTGCAAAGTGCATATATGAAAAAAAATGTGTCTAGAATATTTGAAGGACTCTCACAGTTCCATTAGAAAGAGAATTCACTTTTTTAAATGGGTAAAAGATCTGAACAGGTATATGATCAAAGGAGATATATAAATGACAAATAAGCACATCAAAAGATGCCTAGTGGGCATTAAGGAAATGCAAATTAAAACTAAAATGAGATCTCAGTACATTGCTAGTTGACTGGCTAAAATTAAAAAGATTTTCTATACCAAATGTCAGTGAGTATGTGGAGCTACTAGAACTTTCATATATTAACGGAAGGAATAAGAAGTTGTGCGATCACCCTGGAAAATAGTTTGACAATTTTAACTTAAAAATACACCTACTCCGTGTATTCCATTCCTAGGCACTAAGTTAACAGAGATAAAAAGAGGAGCACCTGGGTTGCACAGTGGTTAAGTATCTGACTCTCAGTTTTGGCTTGGTTTATTATCTCAGAGTCAGTCCTAAGATCAAGCCCTGCATGGGGCTCTGCACTCAGCACAGTCTGCCTGTGATTCTCTCTCTCTTTTCCTCCAGCCTGCCTGCTCACACACTCTCTCTCTCTCTCTCTCAAAAAAATAAATCAATCTTTAAAAAAAGAGAGAAAGAGATAGAGAGAAATAAAAGCATCTGTTTCTACAAAGGCTGGTAAAGGATCGTTCACAGAAGCTTCATGTATATTAGCCCAAACTGGAAACACCCCAAATGTCCATCAGCTAATGAATGGATAAATAAATTGTGTTATATCCATACAGTGGATGACTACTCAGCAATAAAAAAATTAATTTACTCAGAAATAAAAAAGAATACACTACTTCCACATACACGCAATAACACAGATTAACTCAAAATAATTAAGCTGAATAAAAGAAGCCAAACAAACAAACAAAAAGAGCACATCATCTTATTCCATTTACACAATATTCTATAAAATCCAAACTTAACTTTAGTGACCGAAAGCAGGTTAGTTTCCCAGGACCAGAAGGAGGCTGAGGAAGGAAGTGAGGGAGAGATTACAAAGAGACACAAATCTACTTTTAGGAGTATAGATATGATCATTGATCTTGCCTGTGGTGATGGTTTTACTGTTGTATACATACGTCAAAAAAAAAATCACCAAAGTTTACATCTTAAATTTATGTGCAGTTTACTTTGTTTCTATTATATTTCAATAAAGCTTTAAAAATAATGTCACTCAACTGTGGCAAAAATCTGTATAAATAAAATATTAATTTTTAAATATTTTATTCTTTACTTTGACAATTACATTTTTGTTTTGGTGTTTCTGGTGGGTTTTTTGTTTGTTTGTTTTTTGTTTTTTGAATTTAAATTTATTTTATTTTTTCAGTGTTCCAAGATTCATTGCCCATGCCCTACACCTAGTGCTCCATGCAATAGGTGCCCTCAGGTTTCTGGTGTTTTAATGATGATTGACATTATCAGCACAGTATTACTATAATAGACCTTGTGTTCTGGTACTTGTGCACAAGGAACAGGTACAGAGTAAAATGATTGCATCTACAAGATGGGCTCATCCACCCTCCAAAATTTATCACTGCGCTATACCTATATTTTCTATAAACTAAGTAGGATTTCATGTATTATCTCCAAAACTGAGCTTGAAGATTCAATTATTAAAGCCATCTATGCTGATAGGTGTGAAAATGTAACATTCAGCATCTCCCATGCTTCTGAATGATCAAGCTGATTGTGCACATTAAAATACAACCAACCACAAAATTGCAGCTCAACCTCAAAAGATTGCCAATTAGTGTAAAAATAAAGCCACTCCCCTTTACCTAGAGTTAGCCATGTTAATAAAGTCAAAGAAAATCTTCCAAATCTTCCTCCAGTTTGCTTTCCAGTGGCAACTGGACTTGCTTCAGTTCACTGAGAATAAGTTAGTGACAGGCAGTAGGCCTTTCCCTTCAGTTATGTGGACATGAGAAGTAAAAACAGAAATTTCCTCTCTTGGGCCTTAAGAGTTTCAAAGTGGCCTAGAACAACATTACGAACAACACTGTAACTAGTTAAATCCCTAATAAGACATAAGAGCTCATTTGGACCATTTTCCTCTAGCCCAACAAGAATGTTTTAAACAGTCCCAAAAGATTGTAATCATTTAAGAGATTCTTCAAATCCTCAGAAGAGATACTTTTAATCTCTTTGAGGAACTTCCTTTCGGCCAAGGAACCCATGGCTGAAGTTTCAGCTAACTCTGAGGGACACTCTTTAAGAATCAATAACCTCATTTTCCAAAGTTGCCGTACCAGCTTGCATCCCGCCGACAGTGTAAGAGGGTTCCCCTTTGTCTACATCCTTGCCAACATCTGTTGCTTCCTGTGTTGTTAAAAGTTGTTAATTTTAACCATTCCGACTGTTTATAGCAGCTTTATCAACAATAGTTCAATTATCGAAAGAGCCCAAATGTCCATCAACTGACCAATGGATAAAGAACATATGGTGTGTGTGTGTATATATATATTTGGGGTATGCGTGTGTGCGTGCGTGTGTGTGTGTGTGTGTAATGGAATATTAGTCATAAAGAACAATGAAATCTTGCCATTTTCAATGACATGAATGGAGCTAGAGATTATTATGTTAAATAAAGTCAGTCAGTCAAAGACAGTATCATGTGATTTCACTCATATGTACAATTTAAGAAACAGAACAGATGAACATGCGAGGGGAAAGAGAGAGAGACAAACCAGAAAATAGAATCTTAACCATAGAGAACAAACTGAGGGTTGCTGGAGGGAGGTTGGCAGGGGGATGGGTTAAATGAGTAATGGGTATTAAGGAAGGCACCTGTGATGAGCACTGAGCCTTGTATGTTAGGTGATCAATCACTAAATTCTATAACTGAAATTGATATTACACAGTATGTTAACTAACTGGAATTTAAGTAAAAACTTGAGGAAAAAAAAAAGAATCAATGAGCTTATGACTTTCCATCTTTTCTCAGTTTTCTCTTGTATCAGAGTCCATTGTCAGAGGTTTCCAAGTCCTGCCCATGAACACTGTCCCAGCTCTTCACGGGCTGGCTACAGGAGTGACTGTTCACCAGAGGTCCCAACTGGATGAGCGTGATATTAAGAGGGTTCCAAAATGTCCACCTCCCTGCTTAGCCAGGGCCTGAGTGTTCAATAAATTTATATTGAATCAATGCTTAACTAAATACATCTCAGACATAAACAAACTGGACTGAAAAGCTTACATTTAGAATCCAAAATGGTGGGGCGCCTGGGTGGCTCTGTCAGTTAAGCAGCTGCCTTTGGCTCAGGCTATGATCCCAGGGACCTGGGATTAAGTCCCACATCAGGCTCCCTGCTTAGCAAGGGAGTCTGCTTCTCCCCTCCCCTTGCTACTGCTCTTTCACTCACTTTCTCTCTGTCAAATATATGAAATATAAATATATTTTTAAAAAATAGAATCCAATGGTTTAGACCAAACAGGTGAAAATATTGTCTCCTACATCAGAGCAGATCTACTTCATGGAGTCACTGTAAGCATTAAATGAGATTTCTGTGGGTATGCACCTCTAACAGGCAGTATCGAGAAGCAAAGAACCTTAGTGAATAATATCAAGACAATAAAACAGAAGTGCAGAAAATTGAAGCAGCTTGTGCAAGTCTTCCAGCCCATGAGGAGAAGCAGCAGGATTAGAACTCATGAAGCCTCCTAGGCCAGGGCTCCACTTGAGAATATCACCACAGAACTCTGGAAATTCCACAGGACTTTCCAATAAATCAAAGACCTTCACGACAGTGAGCGACATCATGGACACATTGCAGTGGGGGATGAAATGTGAGGAAAATAAAGCAAGAAACAGCAAACCTACAATGTACAAGACTTTCATGCTTAATGTTTTCTTGCTCATTTTCTCAATACCCCAACACTCCTGAGGTGTGCATTTTTAGCTTTGTAAGGTAACTGAGGCTCAGAAAAATTAAGTGATGGCAGAGAATTATGGTCTTCTGACTCCAAGTTCAGTGCTATTTCTGCTCCATAGCCATACCAAGCTTGGGATGGCAGCAGGCAGTGAGCAACAGGAGAGGATCAGGTTGGGAGAGGCCATACAGGGTGACTGGGCCTGGGAAGGAAGGTCCTTGGGAAAGCATGACACAAAGCATCACCTGTATCGCAGCGGGAAGGGTCCTTCTGAAACTAAAGCTTGGAATGCATTCTATACAGGTAACCACATCTGTCCAGTCACATGGGCCAGAGAACTTGGTGCCAACCTTGATTCCTCTCTTTCTCACCCTCTCAGCCAATCTGCTACCAAATTCTCATGTCTCTCCCTCCAAATTAATCCAGGCTCAAAACGCTATTCTCACCTCTGGAACTACCCCTCCAAGAGCTAGTCTCCAAGCCACTACCTCTCCCATGCCTTATTATCATGGCTTCGAACTGGGCTCCCTGCTCTGCTTTTGACTCCTTTAGCTTCTTCTCAGACCATCACTCAGAATGAATCTTTTTCCCCCCAACATTTTATTACGAGCATTTTCAAATAAACAGCAAAGAAAAAAATTTGTAGAGTGAACCCATATATCTACAACCTTGGTTCTATAATGATTATATTTGCTTTATCATGTTGTCCATCTCTCAATTCTTTTAAAATATAACTCAGATTATGTTGCTTTTCTCCCACAAGAACCTCCAATAGCTTCCTGTCTCCTTCAAAGGAAAAACTAAACCCCTTGTCATTACTAACAAGGGCCCAAATGATCTGCACCATCCCACCTTCTCTGCCTTCATATCCTACTGCTTCTTGCCTTCTCCCCTCTGACACTTACCCCCAGCTCATTCCTCCCTAGCCAGGCTTGTGACTTTGTTTAAGACACAGTAGTCCTTGTGCTGGCTGTTTCCTCAGCCTGGAATTCTCTTCCTACAGATTTCTATGTGATTCATTCCCTCACTGCTTTCATGGTTCTCTTCACATGCCATATTCTGGTAAAGCCTTCACCGCCTGCTCTATTAAAAATTGGAAACCATCCTTCCTTTACCTTTCTTCTTTCCCTACTTTATTTTTTAAAGATTTTATTTATTTATCTGACAGAAACACAGCTAGAGAGGGAACACAAGCAGGGAGAGTGAGAGAGGGAGAAGCAGGCATCCTGCCAAGCAGGGAGCCCAACACGGGGTTGATCCCGGGACTCTGGGACCATGACCTGAGCTAAAGGCAGACACTTAATGACTGAGCCACCCAGGTGCCCCGAGAGTTGATTTCTTGATTATCCTGCACTGTTCTATCACTTATAGTAATAATTACAGAAGTAAAAGTGTAATAAAATGGGAGGTTTTAACCCATATTTTATGAGTCACAAATGGGCTCTTAAAAGCTGCCATTTTATTATTTCCTTTAGAGATACTTAATACATAATGTCAGTAGTAAAGTTTAGTGCCTAACCAGCACTTAATATTCCATGCCTCCAGAATTATCAACTCTCCTTAAAGGAAGAATAATCAAAAGAGGTTTGGGGTCTGTGTGTGTGTGTGTGTTAATCTGTCATCTAGGTTAATAGCTCAAACCTAAAGGAGCTGGAATCAAAGGGCTACTATCAACTATATAGATTAGGTAATGAAAAAAAGTAGGAAAAGAACCAAAATGAGAATATTATCCAGAAAATTAAAATTGTATGTGCCTATACATATAGCACATACCACCTGGAAGAAATAGCCTTAAATTATAGACACTGCATGAAATAGCCATTGCAGAGTAGGTTAGTTTCACATAAACTCATATAGTCTGACCTCCTCTGACATAGTTCAACACCTAAACATTTTTCATTCCTCTCTAATAAACTAAGCATCTCTTCACCTTGGTCCAGCTAGATTTCCAATGACTACCCTGGCTAGAAGCTGCTGATTAACTGACTTCTTTTTGGCTCTTACCTAACTGTTGGCTTCTTTGCATTTTCTGGAAAATGAGTGCTTATCTTTATATTTAGGCATCATTAGAAGTAGTTTGTCACCTCATGATTCAACTTGCAGCAAAGCCTAATCATCCCCTTTCCCAGCACCACCAACCTAATGTTATAGATACATCTGGCCTCCACCAGAGTCTCTCAACATGGATTTAACCAACACAGTTGTTGTTGTTCAAGAGTTTACCAGAAGGCTCCAGCATTTCTGAAATTTTAGGAAATGTAGATTATAGGTCAGTATGTATAATTCTGATTCTTTGAAATTTGTAGAGACTTGCTTTTTAATCCATTTTGTGGTCATTTTTTGCTAAGTGTTCCATGTGTGCTTAAGAAGAATGTATATTCTTTAAGCATTTGGTACAGATTTTTATTAGATCAAACTGTTTACTGTGTTGTTCAAATTTCCATAAAATATTTTTGTTGAATATGACTATTGATATGGTATAATAAATTTTTTACTATTACTAGAAGTTTGTCTTGCTCTGGTTCTATTTATTTTTACTTTATAAGTTTAAGATATTTTGTTAGAAGTATATGAGTTTAGGGACCCCTGGGTGGCTCAGTTGGTTAAGCAACTGCCTTCGGCTCAGGGCATGATCCCGAATATCCGGGATCGAGTCCCACATCGGGCTCCCTGCTCTGCGGGAAGCCTGCTTCTCCCTCTCTCACTCCCCCTGCTTGTGTTCCCTCTCTGGCTGTGTTTCTCTCTGTCAAATAAATAAAATCTTAAAAAAAAAAAAAAAGAAGTATATGAGTTTAACGTTGCTAATCTTCCTGGTAATTTCAGTATTTTACCATTATTTAGTAACTCTGCAATTCCAGACTTAAAGCCTATTTTGTCTGATAACATTATCTGTGTCACTTTTGTTTTGGTTAACATTTGCTTAGTATATTTTTTTCCCATCCATTAAGCCACTCTATGCTTTTATACTTTAGATGTAAACCAGAATATTTTTAATTTAATCTAATCCTCCCAGCTTTTAACTAGAATGTTTAATCTATTTTTTACTATATTATTGATATACTTGGACTTGCTATCTTTTTTTATTTCTGTTGGTCTCATTTTTAATGTTTCTTGACTCTGGGGTGGATTTATTTAATCTATTCATTTTTGTTTGTTTTTTACTTTGCTTTGAACCTATCTTGTGTATTGCTTCAGAGCCTTCTGTACTCCCTGCCTCTTATTTCAGCTCCTGCTGCAGTGACCATTTCTATGTGGACTTCAAGAGCTTCACATAGGTGCAACCCAGTAGCACCTTGCCTCAGCCCTGTAACATATGTTTCACACTTCCTGCCCTTTAGATTCTGGGGGTGCCACATATGCAAGCCTAACCTAGACATTTTAGGGAGAACAGATAGAAGAACCAATGGATAGATTCTTTCCAATGTTCATTTGTTTTGATGGACAGCCATAAAATGCACTTCTTACAACCTCCCAGCTGTATACCTAACTTGAGATTAAGCAACCAGTTGGCTACCAATGAAAAAGAAAAGGAAAGGAGGAAGAAATTTAAATTAGAAGAATCTGCTTGACGTTCTACAATTCAAAAACTATTGGTAGTGGACAGATATTGGTAAGTCATGAGCCCCACAGCTTTATAAAATAGGGACCATAATGTTCATTTATCTCTCAAGATTCCTTGAATTAAATGTGTAAAACAGATACTTCTATTTTTAAAGGATACATCTAAGTTTAAAGTATTTTATTATGAAAAAGGGTTATTTAGCATTGGCAGAATGCTCGGGGGTGACAAATTATCTCTATGATTTCTAAAGATGATTTTAATGCTAGGCAAAAGCAAATTATTTCTTACATGCTAACAACAGTGGACCTGCCATTTGAATTATTCCATTTACTTATCCATTTATTTCTACCTCTACTATGCATCATGGACAGACTACTCAACATCTCTCAGCCTTAGTTTTCTTTTCTCTTCTTTCAAACAGTAACAACAACACCTACCTTGTATAATTACTGGACAGATGAAGACTAGCTGTTTTTACTCCTACTACTTCTACTATATAAAATGTGCTGTATAACAACAAAGACTATTGAATAAACGGCATGATCAGATCAGCCTTGAATGCTTCCTTAAATGTTTTAGAAAACACTTAAATCATAACCAGGAAGGTCTTTGGGTTTAGACTGGCCTGTCCCCCTTGCAACCTCTTTTACCCTGTTTTGGTTAAAAGGCTGTAAACAAGAGCAAGGGTTGCTGAAAGAAATTCACTATTGAATTCCTCCTGAATCATCTCCCAGCAACAAGGTACAGACTCTGAAATCCCCATAGTTGGGCTACAAGGGACAACACACATGTGAGTTATTGCTGAGACTTAAGTACTGAACCAGTCTGGGAGAGTATTATTCATAACTAGCACAGACACCTATCTGTCTGCTCCAAAGGCATGAAATGCACATGATTTACCTCCCATCCCAGCATTTCATCAAGAAAGAGCAGTAGACACCTCTGTGCTTGAAAAGCACGGCAGAACGACTCCCCGTTGACCCCTGTCCAAGTTTTGAGTTGATGCAAAATTTCCATTTTTCCAGTTTTATCTGTTTTTTTATGTCTGGGATATGTCTTCTAGATCTTTGTACTTCTCATATTAATGTGGTCTCTAAACACAAGTCAAAATTCATTCTCTGATCCCAAAAGAGTCTATAACTACTTTAAAGAATTTCTCTCCACCACTTCTTTTTTCAAGGGAATCGAGCTGACAGGCCTAAGTTATTTCAGACAGTTTAGATACGAAATTTTATGCACACATTTGTTTTTATATATACTCACAGGTGTTCACACATATCTTTTATTTCCTTCAAAATTTAGAAAGAATAAAGATTCGAGCCTTGAGTAAATCATACAAGATCTACTGTCTGTCTGGTACATCCTTTGTTCAGACATATCTCCTTCCCATGTTTCTTTCCTTACCTAGTCTATTTTTTTCAACTTGAGGAAGCCAATGTAAGTCTCTTTAGGCTCTGCTCACCAAGGACCTTGTACTTTTGTATAACCTGAGAAAGTGATCTGAAAACCAGCATTCTTTCAAGACCTCAGAAGTCCCAGACCATAATAACTCTACAGAGGAAATCAACTAGAATGAAGAAACAGACCAGTATTTTAGTCCCATTTCTATGAGAAAAACTTCCAAGGAAACTTGTTTACACATAAGTCAGTATATCCAGATATTCTTTGTCTTTTAGGTGGGCTTAATATGGGATTACAAGAGAAAAGAAAGGATTGCAATAGTCAAATTACTTACCAATAAAATAGCACTCAGCCTGAAACTGAACGTACAATTCCAGTGGTGCTATACAGTCTCTGGCAACTACATTGCACAGTATCAATCACATGCCTTTATAAATCTAATTTTTAAATGGGGCAATAAATTTACATGGTATAAAAAAACCACCATGTTTAACGTTTCCTATTTGTCCTGACATTTTTATTATTCCAAACATAAAGCAGTTTATATGTAAATTGCCATATGCTCTTAAGTTAAACTGATAGAATCTTGTCTGTGAAGTACTCGTCATTTTGTTGTAAATATGTACAAAAACCCATCATTGCACAAGCAGTTCCAAAAAAAAGAAAAAAAGTGTCACAAAAAAGTAGCAAACAAACTTTGGGCCCAACTCAGTTGGGTCATGAATAATAGCTTGTGTTAGTCTTTGATTATGTTCTAACAATGACCATGTTCCCTTTTTTAAGTGAAAGCCATTAGTTAATAAAATGTTACTCTTTATCCTAATATTTAGAGATTAAATGTGCTGAATAGGTTGGACAGAGACAGGGTCTTCTACCATGCAACTGTCCCAGCTTCTAAAACATATGCACCCACACATACGCCCACACACATTCCTCACAGTTAAGGCACAAAACAGACAGATAAGGCTTAAAGAATATTTTCTGTATGATGAAATAATTTAACTCTAATTTATAAAGCCATCATAATAGAGTTTTGTTCATAAAGACTGTTTTATAGGAAAATCCACAATAGCTATATTTTAAGTCATTTAATCATCTATTTATCATATACTTTATTCCATTATCCAGCCCTCTAAACTAATATTTAAATAAATTGCATAGGGTAATAGAACAAATTGCATAACATTAAATTTTTATATTTTTAAGGGATCCATAGGAGAGTAGCTATTTAGGATGAGGCAGGAGGATGAAGTAAGCCATGGTATTTGAAAAAACAATTACTATATTCCAGGAGTGGGCTGCTTCCAAGATCATTTATTCATTCATTCATTAAATGGTTTGCTAGCACCTCCTAAGTATCTAGCACTCTTCTAGAAATTGGCAATATTGAAGTTGCTATAGACTGGATATTTGTGTCCCTTCAAAATTCATATATTAAAATCTAATCACCAATATGATGGCAGGGCTTTGAGAAGTGATTAGGTCACAGGCGCAGAGCCTTCATGAGTGGGATTAGTGCTCTTATAAAAAAGACCTCAGTAATCTCCCTCATCCCTTCCCCCGTGTCAGGACACAGCAAGAAAATGGCCATCTACAACAGGAAACGGAATCTCACCAGACATTCTATCTGCTAGTATCTTGGTCTTGGAATTCCCATCTTCCAGAACTGTGAGAAATAAATGTCTCTTGTTTAAAGCCACCCAATCTATGGTATTTTTGCTTTAGCAGCTCAAATGGACTGAGACAGAGGTAAACAAGACCAACAACATTCCTTACCGTCTGGCATTAAAGTTTCCTTTCGGTAGCAAAAAAAGTAAATAATCAAATCACCAAATAGGTATATAATGTCCTGTAGTGGTGAGTGCTATGAAGAAAACAGAAGAGAATTACAGGATACTTTTAAGCAGAATATACCATTATCTCGTTTACACTATTAAGATAGCATTCTGGCTACCATATAAAGAACAAACTGTACTAAGAGAACTATGGAAGCAGGGTGACTAGATACTGTGTCATCTTAGACAAGGTAAGAGAGTAGGACAACCTGAATTAGAATGCTAAGTGATGAACACAATAAGAAGGGATCATATGTGATGGTCAAGATGGCGGAAGGCCAGGTGACTGCATTTCGGGGAGTTCCCTGAAGAGAGCTGAATTCCAGCAAAAAAACCACTACAAGACCACTGTGAACACCCATGAAACCAGCCTGAAATGTGATATTTCCCACTTCTGGACCGCCACGAGAGACAAAGAACATCGGCAAAAAGGTAGAAA